>UELV01070785.1:1018-13780 GCA_900490015.1 Megastigmus stigmatizans
AAAAGAACCGCCACACAAATCGCTGAGGGTTTGAGACGACCTAACTTAAGGTAAAAGGTCGTCTGGGGCGGCGTCTAGTCGTGTCTATCGATTATCTTCCATCCTCGTCCGTCCTGCTCGATCTCGCCGTCTTCGCAAAGCCCTCGTTCCCTCCTCCGCAGACCGAATCCACCCTCTACGCCCACCTCCACCTACCGCCACCCGCCGCCGCCACCGCCGCTCGTAACCCAGCCATCTCGCATATACGCGTGCACTTGTTCCCGCTCTCTTTCTTATCCGTCGTGTATCCTTCGACCTCTCTTTATCTACTATGTGCCTGCTGCTTCTTCTTTCTCTCTTTCTCCCCCCTTCTCGCCACCTCTCCCCCAACCCCCACCCCCTTTTTCACCTCCTGCTTCTTCGTCACTCTGCTCTGACTCGAAGGCTAAAAAATGCGATTCCTACAAAAGGACAATGTGTTAAAGTATCGACTCGTGTATGATTTGCGTACAAAGTTCCTTTCTAACTTAATGCGAAAAGGGATACTAAAATAAATACTCAAGCAAGAAATTTAAATTTATTTATTCTGCGAGAGAAAGAGACAGAGAGAGAGAGAGAGAGAGAGAGCTGAGAGAGTTTAGAATAACATACCAATTACGAAATGGATTCAATAGCACATTTACAAATGTGCGTTACGCCTGACTACAACCTTGACTTTATCTACTGCATAATATTAATAGACTTTTATTTTTTGATAGCGACGTATTTCTAAAATTATGATCATGAGAACTTTGTCGATTTCTTGATGTTTATAGAGAATAAAATTTAATTTTGTAATATTCCAATATTTTTTTAATGTAAAACATTATAGTATATATTTTCATATTTTTCGAGTTGGAAAGTGTAATTATTTAAAGGAGAATACCCACAGATATAAGTATTTGTGCCGCTCACGGAGAACCTTAGTAAATTGTATAATTGTATAAATTGCAAAATTACAAACATTTTTCAAGAATAATCGGCCGTCTAGACCAAAAGGAAACTGAGATATGAAATATTAAATATATATCTGTAAACATCGATGTCTGACGGTGCTCTGAACTCTTTTACTAATTTTGCATATCTGTAGATATCCTATCCATGTTAAATTTCGAATGTTTCTTTTTTGTAATTTATTATACAATTGAGCAGAGTACTAGGGTCCCCGTAAGGAGCTCAATTACCTATATTCACAGACATACTCTTATGACTACATAATTTACACTGCATATTGTTTCGTAAAGTAAAAAAGATGTGTTTATACACAGTGCTCGTAAAATTTATTTCATAAAAGTTGTCACTCTCATTGAAAATTAAAATAAAAAACTATTTTTCCGTAAACAGCATGAAAATAATTTAATCCGAAAAATTTGAAAATGTTTTCGTGTACGCCATATTCATACGCCGTATAATTTAAAAAATAATAAAAAAGTAAAAGGCACATTGAAAAATTTCTTTCGTAAAGTTATTTGTAAACTACAACACAAGTAAACTTTCTTCTGTTTAACATTGTTAGTAAGACTGATTTATTTCAAGATAGCAATATAGAAATACGATCACCTAAAAGATTAAAATTAGCTTAAAAACCATTTTTGAGAATCAATTTAAAAAAAGAAATTAATTTTAATAACAGTACTTAAAAGCTTAAGAACTCATTGAAACACGTGAAGCAAGACTTTTTTCTATTTAATACTGTTTGCTAGGAGGGTAATTTCTTCAAGGCTACAACAAGAAAAAGAATTTAAAATATATTTACGTACATAATTCTCTGTATAAAATATTACATATAAGTGCTTTTATTATTTCAGACGATGTTCTAAAGTATTTACATATAAGTTGTATTTTTTCAACCAATTTTAAAACAGTTTTACGATTTAAAAAACAGTTTTGAGATGCTTTGTAGCAATTCTCAATACTTTTATACAATTTTGAACAATTTTCAACTATAATTTGTAGATACAGTTTTTATAATTTTATTTTATTTTTCATGTAACTCATCTCTTAATAGTAAAAAAATTTATGAAAATGTTGAATCATTTTTCTAATTATTATTACACCAAACTGTTATAAGAATCAATTCTGATAATTATGGTTACTAAGTTTTTTAGAGAGTAAGATTTGGAACATATTATACAAGCACTTTTCAATATTTTAGGGGAAGCTATTGATTTGAGTGTTTTTATCGCTAAAAAAGCTTTAATTTTGTTGGAATATATTTATTTTTATTGAAGCTTATTATAAAATTTAATAATAAATATAATAAATATAAACACAGGCTATTGGAAATAAGTCATTGTTCAACAAAAATTGATAAAAATCAATGTTTCCCGAAGAAAGTATTTCTAGTAGCATATACAAATAAATAGCTATATAGACACTGTGAAATATCAATTTATACGTTTAAGTGTTTAAAAGAAAAGTAAATAGAAATAAGGAAAGAAAAATTTAGTTCTATACTAATATTCCAAGGAAAATGTGGTAGTGTATCCTTGTAAAGAATATATATATATATATCAGACTGAATTATGAAAATAGAATTATATAAATATCACAAAGTGTCAATTTGTTGATAGCTATATATTGGGAATAATATTTTATTGTTATTCTGTTCATGCCTATAATGAAAATGTTACACCCCTCTTGCACAACAACTTTAAATTTATTATTCCGGTGCTATACAAGGAAAAAGTTTACGTGTTTAAAACATTTTTAACAAACGCATATGTATATTTCACAAACAAACTTTTGCAGTTGAGTAAGTTTTCTGAAATTACAAACAACTTTTTTTCTACAAATCATAGTAATTTTATATTTTACTTTTTAATTCTTCGCAATCAAACATTCTTAGAAATGTCAAAACATTATAAAACTTTGAATCGATTATTTTTTTATAAAACACGATGTTCTATTATACTCGTATCAACTTTATCATAATTTCTGGGAAAAAAACAGTGTATTAAAATAAATTTATTTGATGTAGTTACTGAAAACATGCTATTCAATAAAATGTTTACATTTTTTATGAACATGTAAATTTATGTGGATAAATAAATAAATAAATAAATATTTAAAAATATTTTTAAACGTAACAAGTAGGGGCAGAGTACGCAAATGCCCCGAGAAACTGTTTTTTATACTTTAAAACTGAATGTCTAGTATTTAAATTTCTTTAAGGTAGTTCATATAAGGGTGTCAAGCGGCGAGCCACCAATTCAATGTTTTGTTTACGTTTTCAACTGATCTCTCTGAAATAGTTGTAACAAACTTCGACCAATTAAAGACAAAAAAGTATTTCTTTATTGAATTTCCGTTCAACCGTAGGTTGTTTTTTTTCAGAACTCTTATTATTTTCTACATTATTTTAAGTAAAATACAACCCAAACATATAGTGCTGTCCATACGAGCTCTTAACGAGTTAAAACCTCAATCTTTGGAGCATTGTATCTTAAAAAAATATTGAAAAAATTCAGAGTAACCTCTGATATTTTAAATAATCAAAATAAATTCAATTTTTATTAGGATCTCTGTACATTTTTCTAACCTCTGAACTAGCTTAATAAGTAGCTTACTTATATTTCAAAAATTAAAAGCACGATTTGCAAAACCAATGTGAACAATTTTTAGTAAATTAGTTTTATATCTATACAAGAAGTTAGAATACTACTAGGAATACAGACTTGTGCTCTGATTCACACTTATCTGCGCGCAAAAGGTATGAATATCGCTAAATGATAATGTTTATCCAGAGAAAGAAGACTACAAGTATATGCTAGCGCTGCTTTTAACCTCTGGCCTGTCCTATCAATCGTTCCTTCTTTAATTCCACCCCCGCATGGCCCTCACACTCCTGACCTGACGCAAGTTGCCCTCTCTCACGCACTTCTCCGCCACGAATACACGTAAACACGCCACACACGAGCGCGGCAGGGGTCGTGAGCCACGGACCGCATAACCTTCAGACTCTGACCTGAAGTCGAGAAATTCGCGGGGGCACTTTGTCGAATATCAATGAGCTTTAGTTCAAGATTTCGATGTAGGCATATATATAGCAGCCGCGGAAAAAAACGGATGTATACATTATATGTGTTAACTTACCAGATTTACAGACCTTACTTTAAAGATTTTGACTGTGATTATAGAACGACTGCTCCATTGTAAACTTTATATGACAGATTTAGACTACTTAATTTGTATTAGAAATAATAAGTTTTAAAATATCTTCACTGCAGTGTAAAAAAATATCGTTTCATGAGGTAAATTTTAATTTGTGGTTTTTTCGGTTTTAAACTTTTTCTCATTAACATAGATGTAAATGTATTAGGTACCGACGTTTGATCAGTTAAGAGAAAGCAGCGTGGTTTTCCAAGTATAAAATATAGAATATAAATTTACCCTGAATTTTTTAACGATAATTTCATCCTTAGATATTTCATTGTGACAGTAAAAACAAATCTTAACTATATAATATCAATTAATGAATAATAAACGTTTAAAAAGAAAGTTTTATTTGTGTTGGTTTTTGAAAAAAAGACCCGCAAAAAAATAATAAATATACAATATAGTATGATATTAATCAAGTAAATTTGTATAAAAAATCAAAATACATTATTTGGCAGTAAAGAGTTCGAACTGCTGCTATTATTAATATTGTAAATATAACGAGAAAATGAGAGGGTTAATGATAAAATACCGGTATCGGAACGATAGAAAAGTTTTATTAACAGTTACATTACATATATAAGTATAATTTAGTTGTACGAAAACGAATTTCTTCATATAGTACGACCGCTTCTGTCAACACGCGTAAGGACGCAATAAGTATAGAAGAGAAAAAGTTGTGTAGTTGGCTAAAGTGCAACTGTAGTTCTTTCAGGTAGTATTTTTTTTCTTTACCTGCATCTGTGGCCTATGAGGTTACAATGGCTAGCATCGTGCAGGCTACAATTGTCGGTTGCGTAGTGCCAGTGATACTTGTGGCTATAGCCCATGATCGATTCACAATTTTGTAGTTCCCCATAAGCTACAATCAGAATACAACTTTCCTCATGTAGTTATGACTACAGTGACAATTTCAGCCACTTCATATTCATTTTATCATACGCGCTCAATTGAAATAGACAAGAACAGATGTAATCATAAAAATGTATGCTTAATAATCGTAATCGAGTTCAATAATGTATACAGTTTTGACGAGTGGATAAATGATATTATTACATGATTTCTACTATTTTTTTGTGTATAACGGTAATAAATTAATTTTGAAACAAAATGCGCGTAAATAAGAAAGCGCAACACTGCTTTGGTACAATAACAAAATATCAGGTGATTCTTGTATTTCAATTATCGGATGTTTCCAAATTAGATAATCGTGTTCGCTGCGGTGGACGTCGCCAACGTAAATCGTCGCGAATCCCATTATATACCCATAAGCCCGCGTCGAGCGATATACTCCGATGATAGTCGCAGCTTAAAGTTTGTCAAGGATCTAAGTATAGGCAGGCTGCGAGGAGGCAGCTCGCAAGCAGAGTCGCAGACGAGTAAGTAGCTCGGGAGCCGGTCTGAAGCGCGCGGTCGAGGGCACAGGTGATCCCTTAGAGCGATACTCGCTTTCTCTCGGCGGCCGAGCGCGCGCGCCTCTCTCTCTCTCTCTCTCTCTCTCTCTCTCTCTGTGTGTGCGTCGGTGAGCTGGTGAGCCTTTCATATACGTACGTCGTACGTGTGTGACGGACGGGTCGTGACCTAGGCCGTCTTGAAGGGCAGACATTTTTTAATCGATAATCCTCCCCCCCCCCTCCCGTTCCTCGGCGAGGGTGACTCTGGCACGCCTGCTCTCTCTCTCTCTCTCTCTCTCTCTTTCTCCCTCTGTGTCTGCGTCGTCTCGCTCGCGAAAACGGGGAGGCTGACGACGCCACCGTCGCTGCCGAAGCCGCCGAAGCCGCCGACGCCGCCGTAGCCGCCTCGCGATGTCGGCTAGAGGTCTACCGGAGGTTGCTGACTAGGACACGCCGAGCCAGGCGAAACGAGTGTATATAAGGGAAAGCCGAGAGAGAGAGGCAGGGAGGGAGAGAGAGAGAGAGAGAGAGAGAGAGAGAGAGAGAGAGAGAGAGAGAGAGAAGGACGACGAGCTCGAGACGTATATATCGGGGGCGTTCGGCTACCTCCGTCACTGTCTCCGAGCGGCGCGTCGCGCCAGCCGCAGCCAGCCAGCCTAAATAAAGGCCCATCCCTTAAAGCGGATCCGCTTGAAAACATTGTTAAAGGGGATGCGGTGCGCGCGGCCGGCCTCGTTCGCGGCGCCCTTCCAAGCCCCGCTCTTGTCCCTTTCTACATCTGTATATATATATATATATATATATATATACGTGTACATACGGCGCGGGCGGCTCGGCCGAATTTTCGGCGAATCACCCTCCTAACCTATTTTTCCCCGAAAGCTCTAAGGGGACACAGAGCGTCACCTTCACTCTCTCGGCAGTGGCGGCGGCGGTGGCGGCTTTTCACTCTCGAGCTCCTCGCATCGTGATGCTCGTTAATCGTGACCGGCGCGGACGCGCGGATCGTTTGTCTATTTTCGGTGCGACTAATTTGATCGCATCTCGCACGGGACTGGCCATGCCTAATTTTAAATTAACTTATTGGTATATATATGTCATTTTTAGCGGTGACGCATTTGCCATACACCGATTCAAATGTATAAGTTGCGCGTATATAAGAATGCACACTTTCACACGCCAGAATTTGCGATGATTCGCTGTTTTATGCAGTCGTTTTTATATGCCGGTGTCCAAGTATAAGCACAGCCTTGATTATATACCTGTATACTCGCATGGGTCTTGGTCAATTTAGATTGGGCAGTAACGATGCGCAAATTGCGAGACGTCGCAAATTCGGAAGAGTCAATATTGGCCCTTTCAACGTATTTGCTTTGGTACTTATATGCTCGAAGGCGCGTACACTTCATTGATTTTTTTATATCCTGCCCGACCGTTTATCGATTACATTATTTCGCGTGAGTTGCGAAACATCAAAATTCCGTACATGACATATCTACTTTTAAATTATTTCAACGTTCCTTTAAGTATTATTGTTTTCCTGGAAAAATGAACAACCTCGTAATATAATAAAATAACTAATACTACGGAACAAATGTATAATAATGTCTCTTAGAGTAGATTTACATTTCAATTCAAGCAAACTAATATTGAAGTACTGTTCGAAGTGATCGTTCGAAAACAATTTTTAAAATTGCAATATTATTTTCAATCTTATATAGCTGCGAAAAAACTATTCTACTGTACATACAGTGCTCGCGGTAATTCTGTTTTTATACGTTGTCAAACTTTGTTACTTTTAAGAATATCTACATTTGGCCTACCGCATCGCAAACAGATTCTTTTTCCATCGCCTAATACGTATCGCATTACTAATAGACGTCATGCAGTATAGTTACATGACATAACTTTAATGCGACAGTTGAGGTTTGGAAATGAATTATTGATCACCCAAGTTACACAGTTACTATGAAATTTTTAGAATTTTCACTTCTATGACAGTTGTACATTATTTGGATTTATAGCTGTAAACAAATATTTAGTAAAGCAATAGCAGATATTGAAAATGTGAAAACTTTAAATAATTTTAATATTTAGTAATAAAGTATTACAAATTACTTGACTTGCATATATTGTTCGTTTCATCGATTCAGGCAGATATACAAAAGAAAATCAAAAGAGAGGTCAGGCAAGGCGTCACGGAAGTGACTATTTCTATAAATATATTTTGGCGCTTGGTGAAGTAAGTTTAAAAAAAAAATTCTGCTTTTCTCGTATTTTCAGGAAAGGCTACTTGTACTATGTTATATCGGACCGCGAAGGAAGAACTGAATTAATACCTAACGCGGTCGTAGCTCGCGTTCTCGAAGAAGACAATTTTCCAGCTGAACATTTTTATAGCCGGATAGAGCGCTGAAAAATGAAGTATCTTTTTTTTATACGCTCGAATATGCGTGAGCCGGCCAATTGCGACTGCCAGAGAGAGGAGAGCGAGAGAAAGACAGAGATGGAGAAAGTAGAGGCGAGCCGGGAGTGAGAGAGAAGGGCCGGGGCGGGGAACCTCCCGGTGAAATGTCAAAATATTGTTTTTCCATTCTTTCTCGCCGCTCGCGGCGGTGCTGGCCGCCAGGAAAAACGAGGCCGCGCGTATAGGGAGAAGGAGAGACAGACGTCGGCGCTCGGAGAGTTTGTGCGCATATATATATACACCGCGGAGAGATCCTGGGTATTTTCTAAAAAAATACGAGCGTCGTACTCCCGCGGTTGCGCGGCGGCGGCTGCTGCTCTGCCTCCGAAGCCGTATTTTTTTTCCTAGCTCTCCCCAAGACTACTCGCCAGCTCGGCGAGTATAATTTTCCAAAGAAAAACAGGGCCGTGCGCGAGAAAACGAAACGATCGAGCGAGCGAGTAGTTCGCGCTGCTGAATTACCGCGCCCGAGCCTCCTCGCCTCTTCTTACTGCACCTCTCTCTCTCTCTCTCTCTCTCTCTATATATATATATATATATATATATATACCTGTCTACGCGAGTACGTCGCTCGCTTTTTTCATCGCACGGCCACCGCGACCCTTACCCAACCACTCGACGCTCTCTTTTCGTCTCTTTCATATAAGAACAAATGTCTTTATAGATTAATTTATATATATATGCATGGAAGCTATGTACGTTAACTAACCCTTGGCGCTTTTCCGAGGAGAAAAACTTCGAGAGATAAGCGGGAGATAAAAGTTCGATTTGTAACCAAGAAATCTTGTCGGACGATGTAGACGAACTGTGGTGGACATTTTACCTATATGCAATTTTCCAATCTTTGGAAATTATCTGTTTTGTAAATCACGTTTTAGAACTAAATATACAGATCACAAATGTTTATTAAATGCATCTTGTATGTGCATTTACTTAAGTGTATGTCAAAATACGTAGAAGGATATATCGAAGCGTGTAAAAATTGTGACGGGAAACATGCATCATCAATGTGTTACTTTACCACACTTGGATTTATAGTATGCAACGCATTCTTCTTACAAAACTTATTTAAATTATTTGCTGCAATATGTGTGTGCACTATTTTTATTGATCATTCGCAGGGTTTTTATAGAATAAAATTGCATTAAATAATTAGTGATTGCGCTACAAAACTCCACATAAAATACACACGTAGATTGAATATCTCGATTATTACAGTTGATTTAAAATTTTTTGCGCTGTAGTCTTATGCATTTACTGTGCACTTTGTCTTTTAGCCTGATAAGTAAACCATCGATGTGTTTCCCAATTAAATATGTCTGCAAGTATACAAATCAAGCCAGATGCGTAATGTCAAGTTCGTGCATTCGAGCAATAAATTCAGGAAACTCAAGCGTGTAAATAAGTTTTTGCACATTGTCGCTAACTTCATCGGCGAAACGACGCTTACTCGAAAGATTGCACCATCATGTGATTAACGCCTTGCTAATTGAGCACCTGATAATGAGCTCCATTCGAGCAGCCGTTCAAGCAGAACGTTATCTTGCTGCATTACAAATAAATCTAATATTGTCAAAACATTGCCCTATGTACTGCTTTTTTTCGTGCAAAAAGCGAGACAACCTCTTTTTGTGTTTCTTTGTTTTACTTCATCACCGATATACACGCACCGTTAGTCATTATTAATAGCCGATACTATTGCACAAAATATAAAATGCATAAATCTTTTGCGTGAACTCCGGACAAATTCACATTTTTTAGAAGCCTGACAGTTGCAATCTTAATTATTATTCACTTCCCAGTGATCTTTTTTAGAAACAGATATTATCATTCAACAGTAGTTTAACAGCAGCTCATTTATTTAATGAAATACATGTCATTAGCTATAGCTATCAAAAGTTACAATAAATTGGTAACTCGTTTTCCACCCGTGTTTATAGAATATGGACAACATAATACATATGAATATATAAGACTCATACGCAGTATGCAAATAATCTTACATCGAATATGTTGTCAACTTGACAGATCGCATATAATACGATTGTAATGGAAATAGTCAGATTTAGAATATAATTTAGATTTTGTAATGCATCTTAACATTTTATGAAACATTTTAAGTTCTTATACCATATTTTTATAAATGCACGAAATAAAACGGTATAAAAATGATTTTCCAGATTCATTCAGTTATAATAATATTTTTAAAACTTTTGAAAATTTGGCCCTAAAATATTTAAGAGATAATATATATAAGATTGAACTATTACTTAAATTCTATAAATAGTTGCAATTAGATAATTTTCATTGAAATATATTTATTTTTGTAGAAACCGTATTGTGGTACAGTATATACATACAAATCATTCAATGACTGCGCAAAAACTGTATACATAGATATCTTTATAATTAAATTATAATACGCTATCCTCACATACTCAAAGAATAACTTGTCAGCATGAAAGAATACAATAAGATATTGAATACTTAAAGGCAATTCTCTTACTAATTGCTAGTTTAATTTTACGTAACTTTTCATACGGTACAGAAATGCCTTTTCTAACATGTTCAGGTACTTAATGGAATAAAAATTCTAAAATTGTCAAATGAAATATTCCTTAAAAATTTGAACTTAAATAAGTTTTAATATATAAACTGGAGAAATATATCCTAGAAGACTATAAAAATATATTTTATTATAATATTTTCTGTATTTTATGATACAATATGAAAACAAATAAAAGATTTTGGTCTTTGTATGAAAAGTAGTAAGATTTAAATACTAAAAATATGCTTAGTCAAGTTCGCAAATTTCGTGATTGATAATCCTTCAATTTTAATATTCAATAGGAAAAATAACAATTAATAAGTACTTAATTTTGAAATTCCAATTACCAAAATATTTTAAAACAATTTACTTTAAATTCTGTAGTTGTAATAAGAACCAGTCATTACACTATATTTTGTAGTGATTTTATAGTGCCAGATGCTATATTATAATGTATTCGAGTATCATTCGCTGTTACGTACCTTACAAGTTCAACGTTATTAATCTTTTTTCGTTTCAATTTAATGTGCTTATGTAAATGAATAACATACAGGAGTGAACCATTTATTTTTAATGGAGTTATTGTTACCTAAAAGAATTACTTTATTTTAGTATAATTATTTTGTATAAGCTTGGATAATAAGAAAAATTTGATTTTAAAACTTAATATCTAGGCAATCTGCTATTTTTACGGTACCAACATTGGAGAATTTCGAATTCATTATTTTTCAGACTCTAAGACTAAAATATATTTGAATTCAGAGAAATGTTCAAATAATATTAATAATCTTCAGATTTCTGAAGCCAATTAAATAAATATGCAAATAATAACAAGCATTTTATTTCAAATGAATGTTATTAAAAAAAATGTTTCTATTATTGTTTTAATTTATTTTATATTTAAATCGTTTTGATTTATGGTAAACAGATTGGCATCTAATGGAAAGTCTTTTCTTACAAGCAGAATTCTGCTTGTAAGGAGAATTATTTTTCTTCAAAAGGAGAGAAACCTTTTTATTTAGTAATAGGAATAGTTTTATTTACACGAAGAGAAATATTTTTCGTTTTAAAAGGATTGCCTGTATAGGCATCTATTTTAAGAGATTTAATTTGGCGATCAAGAATAAACATGAATGCAATACTGCTATTATTATTATTTAATATTATTATTCATAATTATATATAATATTTTTATATACTTTTTAAAACGAGCATTAGATATTAACGTCAGTATTAGATAACGATTATTAAGTCGCTACAAAATAAATAAATATATTATCTTATAAGATAGAATATATTTATATTAAAATCAATGACAAGGAGTCTTAAAAATCAAAATAGTCTTGTTTCTAGAATTGTTTATAAATGTTTTACGAATGCGTGCACTATTGATGAAAAAGCATTGAGATATAAAGATTTATTCTAAGCAATTAGATTATAAGAATAAATTGAAATGCAATTTTGTTTCGTTTCAAACAGACAAATTGGATATAAATTACTTGTAAATTTTTTGAATTAGAAACTAAATGTATAAAGAAGATTGAATATATCATTTACTAAGCGTATAACCAGATGAAACAATCAGAAGACGACCGAAGGTCTGTTATACGTGTGTATATATAATGAAGTAGTCTCGCAGTAAGCAAGCTTAAGCGCCTCCAAGGGAGCGACAGTGGAAGTATCATCTGCCGCTACGAGGGGCTGCAGCCTTCTCTAGGGGTTGATTCAATTCCTTTAACATCCCTTTAGCCACAGCTACCGCAGGGGCGACTCTAGCGGGTATACTGTTTTACCCGCCGCGGGTAAGGGCTGCTCATTTGCCCAGAGGGGATAAATCGAAATCTTCCGCATCACCCGGCGGTACCGCCACCGCTGCCCGTGTACCACCACCATCCCTTATTTTGGATCGATCCGTATACCGTTCGGACATTCATACGCGCACATATTTATATCTATCTAGTGGCTATACTGTACACTAATATTTAACTGATTGTTAATATGAACTCATATTGTTTTCTTTTTGAACGATGTTGCAGATCAAACGCTAAAAAGAAATTTATTTCAATTCTATACGTACAAAAACATCAATTATTTGACTAATAAAGATTACTTATAATTCTTAATAATTTTAACTGGGATATTTAGCCCATTAACGAACAAGACCCCGAATTTTCAAC
>UELV01070912.1:925-28955 GCA_900490015.1 Megastigmus stigmatizans
CCCCCCCCCCCTTTCCCTCTCCCTCCCCCCGCTGTCACATCGACAATCGCCATTCATTTCGCGCCATTGAATCCGCGATCTTTTACTCTCTCTCTCCCTCTCTCTCGTGCACACATAGGTATATACAATACTTTTAAGCATATATGATAATTGTATGTGCACTCAATCCGTTTCAAACGAAATATACGGAGAAGCACATTCTCCCTCACCAAAGAGAGAGAGAGAGAGAGAGAGAGAGAGAGAGAGAGAGAAGAAGAAGAAGAGTATAGATACACAGAGTGTGCATGCAGTGCAGCTGCAGCAGCAGCAGCGACGACGGCAGAGGTATATACCGGTATACGGTGCTCTCGTACTTTCTCTCTCTCGCTCTCTTCTCGGTTGCCATGACGACCGGATGTGATTGATAACGCGGTATATAATTAATTTTAAACGCGAGCGAGCAGCTAACCCAAACGAGTTCCGTTCTAACGAGCCGCGCGAGACGCTCTCCTATAGATAAGCTCCTTCTTCTTCTTCTTCTTCTTCTTCTTCTTCTTCTTCTTCTTCTCCTCCTCCTTCTTCCATGTGTTACATCTTCCTCTTCTTCTTCTTCTTCTTCTTCTGCACTGCTGCAGCGCTTGATGATGCGGATAGTGTATGGGGTCCATGGTCTCGCTCCGTACGAACGTTATGGTATTTTAAAGATTAGTTCATTAGTTTTGCGTGCGAGCTGGAATAAAAATTAGAATTAATGATGGCGGGGCGTACGTAAGGTACGGATACGGAGAGATTTAAGAGCGAGCCTGAGTTTTGAATAGTTACTGAGAGAGAGAGAGAGATATTGTGTGTTGGGAGAGGTGAAGCTTGAGTTGGCCTGTTTTATGGGGAATATTTCTTTTTAAATGTTCGCGCCGGGTAACAAACTTATGTGACTAAGACAAAGAACCAACTTCCAGTTTGACGCGCTAAATTAATAAGCTCGTAATTAATAATTTTGTTCCACTCGAGTGTGGGAGCAATAAGAACGAGGAGATTAAGTTTTTCAAGAATATGATGAATTTTGTTAAAGAGGAAAAGCTCCATTCCTTGCTCGACTTAATTTTAATTGAAGTAATGGAAAAAAGTAGTTGCAGTTTAAAAAAAAAACTAGATTATTATGTATTTTTTAATGAAAAAAAAAAAAAATAATGAAAGAAAGCAGGAAATATGAGTACTTAACATGTGATTCGGAAACAATAAATTTCATAAAAATACGTCTTGACAGTAACGAGTGGTGATAAATAAAATAAGCAAAATGAATATGTGAATCGAGTTTAGAGATGAGTAAGAGAAGTGATTCCAATATTATATATAATGCATCCGGACTGTCGATATTATAATACAATATGGGTACAAGTTACATCTGGATAATACATAGATGGAAAAGGAAGATAAAAATTACCGCATATGGAAATAAAAAAATCTGCAGCTCGAATAACAAATATTAATAAAATAACTTATTTCAATACTTCATCACACGAAGCATTAAAATCTTATGTAAGAAGTAATTTTATAATAAGGGTATTCAACGTAAAAATATTTTCCTGAAAAATCACTGACGCTCTGTATAACAAGATTTACAACAACAGAAAAAAAATGTGTTTAAACCAACAAAGCGAAAAGCAGAGGACGAGAGCGCTCTGGGGAAAAAAATCGAACCTAAGACCGTCACTCTACTCTCGGCCGCCAAGATAAAGAAGCAGCTTCCGGCTCGGCGCGCGCGCCGGCGGTCCCCCCCTCTCTCTCTCTTTCTCTCAGCCAGCCCTCTTTTCCTCTCCTCTCTCTTCCGAACGCGCCGTCGTCGTCGTCGTAGCCCGTCGTAGTCGTCCTTTTATTCGGTTCGTAGGAGCTGCGGGCCGCGCGCATAGGTATATATGTATATATTATATACATAGACTCGAAGAGGGAGAGAGAGAAAGAGAGAGAGAGAGAGAGAGAGAGAGAGAGAGAGAGGAGCAGCAGCGGCGGGTGCATGAGGCAAGGCACCGGGCACCGGCAAGCCGGGCGTCTTATGGAGCGGGCGTCTCCTGGACGACGCCTCGGATCAATACCAGACGCCCAGCGTCTCATTGGCCCCTTCTCTTAGAGGTGCCCCACGCTTCTCTCTCTTTCTCTCTCTCTCTCCCTCTCTCGGGAAAATCGCCCCGGAGATGATGACGGCCACGGAGAGAGAGAGAGGCTGATCTCCTCCTTTTCCACGCGGGCGCGACCCTCCTTTCCTTCGGACTACCCCCTCGTTCGCCCGTCCGCCCGCGAGCGTAAGAGGGAGAGAAAGACCTGCCGCGGACCTTCCTTCCATTCTGTTTTTATTTTTTCTTACTTTTTTTTTGTTTTTTCAAGATTTTTTTTTATTTTTTCTTATTTTTCTGAGGATTGTTGTACAGTTGTGAGCTCAAGTATGAGACGGAATACTGAAAGATTTTATAGGAAAAATGGTAAGAAAAGCCAAGATTTTATTGTATTGAGATTTTGGGTAGAATAAATATGGCAATTCTTGATGGTTATAAAGTTAATCAACATTTCGAGGAGATTTTTTGACACTGAAAAATATTGGAATAAATCGAGTTAGTTGATGCAATTTTGCATCTCTATTTTTATTCTCATCTTAAAATTCTTCAGGTTCATGAAAATTCAGAATATATCTTTTAAAAGGTTCACTAGTAAGTTGAAGATAAACAAGAAAGTAGAAGCTATTTTACGAGCCTATATCTATATATAAATTTCAAATCCGCACATTGAAAATCTAATTGAATTTTCCGAGTTTAAACAGCTAACTAAATACGAATAATATATTTGTGAAAGAAATTGCGCTTCAAATATCGTTTAAAAAAATGCACCAATGCTTTTTAAATTCTTAATGATAATTTATTTTATCTAATATATATCAAAATTGTAATACTGTTATTTTAAACTGAAACATCTTATATAATTTATTGTAATTTGCACCTTTCCGTAAATTTAATTTTAAATATTTTGTAAAACTTAATTAAAGTTGCCATCAATAAGATTTAATGAAGCGCATATTTTCATGAATAAAATGTTGGCTACGGATGAATTTTTTGTGAAAGGCTTTTAAGACGTTATTTTAATGAAAGTTGCAACGTTAAATAAACTAATATATCCGTGTTTTTAAAAAAGTTTTAAATGAATATTAAAATAGAGATGGAAATTCTCGACTTTGAGAGTTGGGATAAACATAATAAACGAGTTGTGTAAACATGTGAGTTTTTTTCATTTCTGTAGTTCAAAACGTGATATAACAGAACTGTAAAATTCGCGTACTAAATTTAATTTTTACACACCTAAATGTTATTAAGTATTTATAGAATTTCAATAATTTAATGAATGCGAAGCTTCCTATTCGATTTTTTGCTCGTTCCGAGATGAGGGTTACAATTTTATTGCTGGCAATAACTTTTTCAGAGGCTGTTAAAACTTTATTACGGTGAATTTTTTAATGATTCAAAATGAAGAAAAGTGATGTAAAAATTTGTGCTCCCCTTGAATGTGAAAAATTAGAGCGCATACTGAGAATTTTGAAATATTTTCATTATTTAAACAACATTTTAAATTCACGATATTAAATTTCTAAAATTGGAATTAGAAAACTCTGATTTTATTGAATAGTACGTTTTATTATGCAAAAATATAATATAATATTTAAGCTTAAATGACTATCGTTCGAACTATTATTATCGCGGATAAAGAGGCAATTCTCACTGAAATTTATTTTTTATTAACTCATTACCATTCAAAACTCGGTAGATAATAATATGATTACAATGTAATTAGTTCTCCTTTTGTGCATTCAAGAACATGGCTTATTTTAACATTCGATCGAGTTGTACATCTAAATTTGAAGATAATAATTTTATTGTAGATTATTTACATAAGTTATTAAACTTTCTAACGCATTTTTTAATATTAATAAGCGTCTGCATAAAATGTTATTTCACTATTTATTATTCTGCCCCTTTTTAGCTCAGAGCACTAACTTTAAACCCTGTCATTTGGATTCTAATATTTATTTTATGGTAATCATAATATTATAGTACAATAAAGTTGTCAAAAACAAAACCACTTGAAATATCTATATTTTTTTTCTGTAAGTATAAAATTAAAAATGTCTAAACTAATATATAAGCATGCGTGTACTTGTAGTTTTTTGCCGATCCTTCCGTCCGTTGGTAATAAATTTAAATTACCTCATACGGCATCCAAAGCAGTTACCATCCACATACTAAATCATTATGTCACATTCAAAGTTACTTAGTTCGCGATTAATTAATCCATTAGAACTTCAGGATTGATCAGCCACTTCCAACATATTTGATTACTTGAAATAAAGTATTATAGCATCGAATCACCTTTACCTTTTCTTATGGCCTTCCGTCATTAATAATTATTCGCAATATATTTCATCGCGCTCGGAATTAATTCCTACGAATACGTCAGTAGCTTGGTTAGAGGTGTAAATGTGCAGTTGCGTTTAAAGTTATAAATTTTAATCTTAGCTCTCGATGTAAAGAATTTATCTTGAATGTAATTTGAAACCCTTTATTTAGATCCAGCAAATGACTGTTTTATATATTTGATTAAATACAATGAGCCAAATTAAAAGTACAAGAAACAGTAGAAGACGTCCCAGTGTATTCTTGGGCTACAACAACGCAATCATATACACGTGCGCGGTTGGGGGCTAGCACAAAAAAAAAAAACTCGCTTCCGATCGAACCTATAAGGTCGTCTCGGTGGCGTTTTGCGGGACGATATCGCTCGTGCCCGATTCATACACACCAAACCAGATATATACGTCTATATATACATATATGTAAGTCGACTCGGGTCGCGTGCCTGGGTGTCCCACTCTCTCGTTCCTTTTTTTGCGGTGTGGTCCTTCCTCGCATACCTCCGTTTTACAGCCGCTCCACCGTCGCTCATTACCCTTTCCTCTTCTCTCTCTCTCTCTCTCTCTTTCTCTTTCTCTACGCTATCTTTTTTCTCTCTGTCCTTCTGCTTCATTCTCCTTGGCCGAATAGCAGCAGCAGCAGCAGCAGCAGCAGCAGCAGCCGGGACACATTATTAGCTTAATAACTTTGGGGGACCTTTTTTAATCCTGCCTGAGGGAGTCGTAGGGTGGGGTGGGTGGGGGTATATAAGGGAACGGTTAGGACGTAGGCGTCGGGCGCGGAAGACTTTAATTAAAAAATAAACAAGCAGAGAAGCCGGTAAACGTGCGAGAGATTTAAAGAGGCCCTGCGGGGGTGTCGCACTGCTCGGACCCCCAACCCTTTATATACCTGAGCACTGGGACATTTGCATTTCGATTTGCCGGACGAGCTTTTGCCGTATGCTTTCGGTGCTGGCCCCTGCGTCGTGCAGTGGACGCGCGCGCTCGACGCGACTGACTCTTAAAAGCCCCTGAGCTGCTACTACGTGTGTGTGTTTCCTTTTTCTATCGCGTGCGAGCTCTCGGTGCGAGGATTGGGACACTTTTTTCCTTCTCCCCTGGCTTTTTCTGACAGTGTGCGTATGGGGCTCCTAAGAATGAGAGGTGAATATTGAATGAGGGGACGATTTTTTTTAGACGGGGGATGGGCTGGCGAATGCTTTTTAGCACGGTTGATTGTTTTTCCTTTTTATGAGGGTTAACGGGGGACATAAAACATACAACTGTTTCATTACGTGGCAATCATTTTTATCTAAATGTGATGCGTAGATTTGTTCTTTCGTATTTTCAGTAATTGAATATTTTTCTTTTTGTCGTCATTATCTATTTGTTCAAACTTTTTCTGTTAGTCTATGTAGAGTTGAAAACATTTTGAATCGTTATAGACTTATACACGTTCTTCTTCGTGACAATGAATAATAATCATTATGAATCGTTTAATTTCACAATTTCGCATGAATATTTGACAATAATGACGGGAAAGAATCGAGAACGGCAGTTACGTCGTTTCTCCTTCGGAGGTGAGAGACCTGTCGGCTATCAGTCGACGGAAGGACGAGAAGAAGGGCGAATGGAAGGAGTCTGACGTTCTGTAGATGAAGGCGCTGTAGTATAGAGTGAAATAGACGGAGAAAGCGAACTGGAAGTCGTTCTAACACTTGAATGATAAATCGACTCCATTCATTCCCATCTTTTTTTAAATTTCTTCATCGGGTTGTTAAATACTTGTTTTAATTGCTATCTTAATTTAAAATTGATCAATAGCAATTTTTCTGGAACAGATTTGTTACATATCGTTATCAAAAGCGTATTGTCACAATAGCAAAGTATTTTGATGAAATAATGACTGGTGCTCACACTAGTCAAAAGATTACAATAGTTTCTTGGAAAAATTCGGTTTGAAAAAGGTTCTATCTCAATTTTTCAGGTAAAAAAGAATCTATCTCGCGAACGTGGTTTTTTCTTAAATTAAAAATTAGAAATTTTGTATGAAAGATTTTATGTTAAAACTCTGCTCTCTGTGTAAACTATATACTTAGATGAAGAAAAGCACAAAGATCTTTGGAATTCCTGCGAACAAGAACCAATTTCCATGAAAGGAAAAAAAATCCGTTTCCGAGTACAGAATAACCTTCTTCAACTTGAGCTTTGAGATAGATCCTTTTTCAAACTAGAATTTGAGATAGAATTTTTGTTTGTTTGTTCCATCCAATAGACGATATAAAATTTTGCTATTTTTATAATAACAATAATACTACTGTAATTTTTCCACTTTAGACAGTCTGCAATTGTTTGCAAAACTTATAATTTTTACTAGGGAAAGTTGCATCTCCGTGCACTTTCCATAAAAAAAGTATAACCAACTAATATCAATTATTTACTTACAGCTAAGAATGAGCTATAGCATCCTCATCTCAATCCATCATCGCAAGGGTTCGGAATTGACCCCGCAATCATCATCTCGCAAAAAGCATCTCCCCCAGACAACCGCGACTCGCATCCCCGCCATTTTTTGTTCATCGTCATCCAGGACCGAAAATAATCGTCGGTGCACGCCACAAGCGTGCCACGAAAGAAAAGAAAAAAAGGGTCTCACTCATACCTGCTTCTTTTGCCCAGACTTTCGACACCCCTTGTTTTGACACCCGTCACTTTTTTCCAACCCCTCTATCCCACGTCAAATCGAATACAATGGCGACTCGCGCGCGCGCGGGTACATGTGTTTTTCAACGTCTGCGGCACGGTGGCTCTTTTTTGCGCACTTGTCACCGGTATCGTGGACTAAAAAAAAAGAAGGGGGTGAGGGACGAGGGTACGAGAGCCACAGTGTCAGGTTGCCAGGGTGCGAGAGCGTCGGGCTGGAAAAGAGACGTCGATTTGGCTCTGGGGTGTGACAGTTTTTTTTCTTCTCTCTCGCGCTCGGGGTGGTTTATAATGAGAGCTGCGTTTCGAGGGGCGAGGAATGAGATTATGCATGCATACTATATTCGTAGATTTTTAAAGTTATGCATTACCGTTTAATTGATTTCGTTACGTTTACATAATTTATTGTATCTATAATTATAATATCATAATCATATTGCTTTAAATTCTGCGAGTTGTCGTTAATTTTATAATCAATTTACTTATTATGCATTGCAATTGCTGATGAAATATAAATATTTAAGCATTGAATATTATAATATTTTGTATAACACAAACTCCATAGTAAAGGAGAACTAATGACCAAAATAAAATCTGAATTTCCACCTTAATAACTCACTGACTTTATTAAAGATAATTAAACGTCCTTACCTGCTTTTCGTAAAGAACCATCGAACGTCTACTAAACAACAATCGTATCAAGGCAAACAATGAGTTACGTCAATTCTCGTAGCCGCAAAAATATAAAAACCGAAGCAATTCCTTGGACGAGCGTTACACACAAGCCAGCGTCCGAGGCACCGTTTGCGCGAACTAATTTAACTTTTAATGAACGAGCAGCGGTGTTAATTGTCACAGCATAAACAGCCGCTCGGATAGGCATCTTACGTGTGCATTAGCCGGTGGCGGGACACACACGCACACACACATACAGGCATGATTGTTCAATAATCTTTGAATATCCCAGGCTCGGGTCCGTACGCGCGGCTAATGCCAATCGTTCTATACGCGCATTCAAGAGTCCCAGCAGCAGTAGCAGCAGCCAGCGCGATGCCAATTTTCCAAAGTATAAAGGGAAGTTCTTTCGATTCGAGTAGTACGCGCGCGCGCTCGAAAGTTATATTATTCCCGCTGCATTATGCGGGATAAATGAATCGCGAAACGAACTATAGCGAGGTGAGAGTGAGCGAGAGAGAGAGAGAGGAGGCCGTGTACATTTGCGATGCCGCTGCTGCGCTCCCCTTTTGTGTTTGTTTGCTGCCACCTGCCGTGTACTCGCTTGTGCGTTGCTGCTTTGCTTTTCCAATAATGAACCGAATAAATTAGCTTCCGTGATTTTTTTTGCTTTTTTGTACCGATAGAGTCGAGGATTTTTATTTTGTTTTTTTTTTTTGGGGTTTGGCTCTTTGATTGGTAAGTTTGGTTTTGTCGAGCTTGATACGATTGGGGTTGAATAGAATGATTTGGATAATTTTTTTGATTTTCACACCTTTTGAAGGGGGAATAGTGATTGGAGAATCCGATAATTTTTTGTGGAAATAACTTTTTTTAGTAATTAAAAGCATACATTGTAAATAAAAATATTTTCTTATAATTTTAAATCTCGATTTATTGTATACTTCAATTCAAACGAGGTTGATTTGATCTTCTCTCATCCTATTTTAGAGTGCATTATATTAATTTTTGGGAAAACGGGGCCACTAGTTTTTGCAGTAAATATTTTTGTAAACGAAAATACTTTCGAAGAGATGCACATATGCGACTTTCATGATATTAAATTAGACTTAATATTTAAGTTACATAAATTCAACTCATCTTACATTTTCAGAAGATAACGACCACATATATTTAATATAGAGTGCTCTATCAATTATGTGCATGACGAAGTATTTCAAGACAAACGGAAAAATATTCCTTAAGTCAAATATTTTATCTGGCAAATATTCATTAAGAAAAACATAACAATTAACAGCGATTAAAAGAAAATTCTCCCGTTATTTTTTCTTTCAGAGCTGGCAGAGAGAGAGAGAGAAAGAAGAGAAAAACGGACGGACAGTAAAATGCTCGATATATAGCCGAGAAGCGAACCTTCGGTGCGCCTCTCGCGGGCCAGTTTCGGGCGGTCCGATGCTGGCATCTGCTGGCGAGACGGTCCTCGCAATATCGGCCGGACTAATGACTCTCCGCGCTGCACGGAGTCGCGCCTGACCACTTTGCCGGTCGGTAATACAGAGATTCCCCAGCAGCTCGTTCTCCTCTAGTCCGCCACCGCCGCCGCCGATGCCTTGCTTTGTTGCCCCCTCCCCCTGCTCTCTCTCTCTCTCACTCTCTCTCTCTCTCTCTCGCTTTCGGTCTGCATGGACTGATGATGCCGCTGCCGTGCACTGCAGCCTCTTGAGCCGAGCGCGCGATGCGATGGCCCTGCGCGATTGTCGACGATCTCGCACGCTGACGTGTGAAGTGCACTTTGGTTGATCAGTGTCTTTGTGGCTGGATTGTATAGACACGCGTTATTGTCGATCTTTTTTATGATCGTTGGCTGCAGGTTTTTCGTCGTTTCTGCGACGCGCGATATAGGATTGCAAATGCCTTTATTCTTATACGAAATGGGAATTTTGGGTTTGGTTGTATTTTTGATTTAGGATTATGTTAGGATGATTAACTTAATGTTTGGGTTGTTTGTATATGGTAGTGCATTAGGTGTGTGGAAGCAAGTGTTGCAAGTGTGCGTACACTGAAAATCGTGTAAGTGGCGAATCTGGTAATGCTCGTAATACATCTGCACGAGCTGTTAGTCAACTTATTGCAGGAGTAGGCATTATTTAATGCATATATAGATACACCAACGATTCAATATGTAATTTAGATAGGATTGGCATTCGTTGTTATGTCTGCTCAAATATTCTTTGATGGAAAATACTTTAAATACCTACAGAATGCTTGATTTAATCAATTTTCACATTTAGTGTCGTAGCTCGTATGTTAAATATTCTAATATTCTTCACTTAAACTAGTGCATGCAAAATTGAAACTAAAATTAAAGATAAAATATTAACTTATTAGAAGTTCTAGGATATTCATTATTATAATTAATACATCCCAATTCGTATTATTTTCCACAGGGATACCTATAAGTTTTAAATATTTGAGAAGTGAAACAATGCATATCTTTTTCTGGCCTGTTAGACAATTAGACTCGATTTTCATTTTTAAATGATGCATGCTCAATTACTATTTAGGAAAAATGAGCAATGAAACGTATACAAAACTAAACTGACGAAAAATCTGATCTTATTGTTCTCATCGTGCATAAACTAAAATCTAGCAGAAAAATGTATTATTATAATCGAAAGATATGGACACACAGATGTACTTTCAATGACGCAAAAAAAAAAAATAACTTGGAAAGCCATTAACGCATAATAACTCGCGAAAAGGAAAACTAAAATAAATAAACAAAAATCGTCACTTTCGCAAAGTCTGTATAGCCTCTTCCTCATTCATCACATCGCCGTCCGACCGCTCGTACAGTCTCTCGTCCGCATATATATTATACATCTCCGAGTAGCGCGAGAATCAGCGGCGCAAAAGAATTGGCCCGGCTGCAGCACGAGCGCACCGAATAAGAGAAAGAAAGATTTTTCGCACAGCTGCTGCAGAGCAGTGTAGAGCGGACTTGACGCGTGCACCTCTTCAATGGTCATTTAGTTTCTCGAGGTGCTATTCTGATCAAGGCCGGCGCTTCCCTCACGCGCGCGCGCGCGCGCACTTTTTGCTTCGTTCTCCTTCTTTCTCTCTCTCTCTCTCTCTCTCTCTCTTCCGCAGTCGCGGGCACTGCATATACATATATATGTACATATAGGTATATGCGTGTATGTAGGCGGCTGCTGCTATATAGACGCCGAAGACCGAAGGAATAAAATGAGCGATCGGCGGTAAAAACCGCGCCTCGGCTATAGCTTGGCGAGGGAGGGGAAACGCCGGGGCTCCTTCTTTTCTATTCGTAGACGAGGCACGCACGGCTAATTCTATTCGTGCGAAAGCCACGAATCTGGGCGAGACTTAGCGAGACTCACTCTATCTCTCTCTTTCTCTTCCTTTCTCTCTTTCTCGCTCGTGCGCGTGTCTAATGCCACTGTATACTTCTTCTTCTTCGTCGTAGTCGCGGTCGTGTTCTTCTTCTTCTTCTTCTTCTTTGCTTTGCTTTTCTTTGCAGCGCTGTCGTTCTTTCTTGAGCGCCATGTTATTTTCTAGTTCCTTATTTGGATCTAGTGCAGCTGGTTTCTCGGCGGGCCGTCAGAAACGCGTGAAATTTTGCAAATGTTGCGGATTCATCGATCAGACGAAGTCATTTTCTTTTTTTTAATGTTAAAAGATATTATTCGAGAATTATTATAGATTCTTATTTAATTATATGTATATAAATAAAGAAAAGTTAGAGTATAAATTCCTTTAAACTCAATAATTGTATATTTAGTTATAGCTAGATTGGAAATACATCACTTAATTTGCAGCCAATTGAAAAATATATGACTAATAATTAATCTAATACATTTATCGCTTCGTTTTCCTACTTTTTCAATAATTATATATTTTATAGGCATGAACATTTTGTTTTGTTTTTGTTAGTAAACCAAATGGTTTTCCAATTTCATCGTGAACAAAAAAATTGGTTATCGCCCGCAGCACGCGAGTTAATCAGCTAATTAGCGTGCGGTATAAGCTAGCGAAAACTCAACATCGTTAACCATTCCAGCGGATCAACTTCAAAAAAGCCGCTTTCCCTCTAAAAACAGTCCATTACACGGAATGCACATTCCGGGAGCAATCAAAGCTAAAAATCAGTAAAAATCCACGTCACCCACACATGGATATAGAGAGAACGAGAGACGGTGAAAACAGCATGACCGGCGAGAAAAGCCATAACCCGCGTCTCGGAACAGCAGGAGCGTCTCGCGCGCATAAACTCTCGTCGTCGAAACAAAGAAAAGGCGCGGGTTTGGCCGCAGCGTGTCTCTCGCCTTCCGGGGCACTCGCTTCTCTCCTTTTTATCCTTTTCCTTCTTCCCTCCCATCTTCTTCTTCTTCTTCTTCTTCTTCTTCTTCTTCTTCTTCTCTCTCCCTCATTCCTAGACTCGGAAAGTCGCGCTTACGCACACTCGCGTATTGGCAAAGTCGGTCCGCCAATTTTAGATGCTTTTCCTTCGTTAGCTTTTTATTTCCCTCTCTCTTTCTCTTTCTCTCTCTCTTACTTGCAGGGCACGGCCTGTGTAGCAGCAGTAGCAGCAGCAGCAGCCGCCACGCCGTTTTATTTCCTCGGGTGTGTGCGAGTGCGAGAGCACAACGACTACGACGACGACGTCGACGACGACGACGACGACGCGCAACACGTATTTTTAGGCGTTCTAGAAAACCGCCGCCTTCCTCAGGCCGCGACTTCAAACAGCGGCTACTGGCTGGCTGTACCGCCGCCGCCGCAGCCGCCGCCGTTGCCGCTACAGCCTGCGCCTCTCCTATAAGTCTTTTTCCGGGTTCCCAAAAAGTATGGCGGCGACTAGGAGGCGAGAGTGCAGCTATATAGCTTTGCGCTTCGATTTGCATTCCCCGCAGTCGCTCTCTCTCACTCGCGCGCGCGTTAAAGCCTCGTTGGCCATGTTTCTTTTTTCTCGCGCTCTCGTGCAGCTCGCAATGCTCTAGACGCGCCCGCTTATTATATGTCCGGCGCTTTTTAGGAGTATGCGTGCAGGCGGGTTCGCGGATTGCCGAGGCTGCGAGAGCCAAGGAGTCAGTGGACATTGATTTAGATGGATGCAAAGGCTTCGTTGCCGATTGCTTTTTTTTTTTTTTTTTTGAGCAGGAATGCAGACATTTGCAGGTTTTTGTGTTATTTGAATACGAGATTTTATTTTTAAATGGACCAATGCCCGTTTTTTCAATCACCTATGAACATCATACTTTGGAATCTTCTCTTTTCTGCGGTGTTTGAAATGAATGAATATATTCTGAAACACCTCAATAAGATAATTTGCAGAGGGAATGAAAATTCAAGATTACACGCGGATATTTTTAGAAGTTCTAATTATAAATACTACTACCAATATTTATTCGATGTAAAATTATGGAGGAACATTGGAGAATTACAGCTTTTATAGGACGTGAAAATGTCAGTAATAAATTATTGACTGTCGACAGATTATCTCAAATGTTCATCCATGTCAGAAGACTGCCGATTGTAAAATATGATTATGCAAAACATTTTGGTATTAACTCAGTAGCACTTAAATTTAAATAGTATAACTGATGAATGTACTAGACATTGGGAAATAGAAAGCGCGATGATAAGTCTGTAAATTAAATGACGATTAATAAAAATGTCATATCCGAGTGTGTAAGATCTTAATTAAGACATAAACAAATATATAACCATGTTCATAATTTTCGTTTACAAAGGAAAAATATAATTCATTTTTTTTTTTTTTTTGAGATCCAGTCTCGTCTCGTACACACCAAGGACCCAGACACTGGCATCGGCACAAGACCGATTTTTACGACTGGCCGCGTATATATAAAGCGTACGTTCGAGGCCGCCACGGCATCGACGTAAAAAAGGTAAGTTAGACGGGGCTGCACGCGAGCCGAGCTGCAAAGAAAGAAGGCGAGCAGTTAGAATCCTCGCTGTTTTACTGAATATAATTTAGCTAATTTATGGATACTGGCCTTAGTAGAGTGTGGCGCTGGAATAGGCGAAGCAATTGTTCAAGTATGTATAAAGAATGCGGTAGATGTGGCCATTATTATGCCAATAGGAATGACTGTGCCCGTGTTCGCGCGCCAGGCCTTTTTCCCCCTACATACGGTTTTCGAGAAATTCGAAAAAGATCTCGTGTGTTTATCATAATTTCGCGCAAAATAGATTTTATGGCCTGCCCGTCTATATTAGTGTATTTTAAGTAGATGCGGTCTTGATTGGCGAGACGCGTTCAGCCATACATTCTTTTCGTCTGGCAAATGCAATTTTGTTTAAAATAAAAAAATATTTCATTCTTGTACAGTCCTAAAGATTGATTAATTTTCACGGCAAAACGTTCATCGTCCAAATTTCAATCTCGTCAAAAATCATCAAACATTTTTCCCCCTGGATATACTCGGAAGCAATGTTCGCCTCGCGCCAACATTTTCCACAAAATTTAAATTCTAAAATTGCGGCGTTTAATGAAACTCCGTTGGCCACCCGCTATATTTTTCTCCGCGCCGCGTCGCTCAGAATCCACTGCACACATGGCATTTGCCCCTGTCGGTGCGAGTGCGCGCAAACATTTTCAACAATATTTCCCAGGAACAACCCATTCTATACGTTATATACGCGTCCGTCCACCTCGTCTCCTCCCCCCCCCTCCCCTCGCACCTCGAAAAAAGAAAAAATTGTTTAAAAAAAGGGCCGGAATTCAGCGATTCCATTTACCTCGTGTACCTACAAACGCTCCGCGCGAGTACATACACACATACACACGGGCGCTGCAGTGCATGGGCTCGTGTATATACATATACATGTATATATGCACTCTGGCAATGCAGGCCGGTCGCGTACGTGTTTTCGGATGATTTCCTCCAGTTCTCCAGTTCTCTCTCTCTCTCTCTCTCTCTCTCTCTCTCTCTCTCTCTCTCTCTCTCGCAACGCATTGCCGTTTAATGTAAATCGCACGCGTGCTCGCGAGCGCGCGATGCGGTATACACATCCAGGTACACACACATATACGCGCGCGCGCGCAATAGCGAGAGAGAGAGAGAGAGAGATAGAGAAGAGGAAGAATAATGGATAGAGAAGCGCGCGGAGACAGGGCCGCTGCAGCTACATTGCACTCGTGTACCGTGCATAATACGTGTGTTGGTGCGCGAGTGCCCGCATCTATATATCTCTCGCTCTCCTCTGTGCTGTGTATAAGCTTCTCTCTCTCTCTCTCTCGTCCTCCCACGTGTCGTCTTTTTCGCTAGCTTTGGTCTCTGCTCTCTTTTGCGCGCGCGCTCCCGCATCTCTTCTTTGTGCTCGTGAGTGTATGCGTGTGTGTGTGGCTGCAGTGTCGAGTGCGCGAGTACCGTTGCTAGGCAACAGTGAATTTGCCTCGGATGAATGGTTTTTGCAGTTGACTTTTTCAGCGAGGGGTTGTTGTCTGCTGCTGCCGCTGTCGCTGTTGCTGCTGCTGCTGCTGCTGTTGCTGTTGGCTACGATGATGACGATGACTTTTTTTGAAGGGGGAGGGACTTTTTTTTTCATGATTCTCTCGTTCGTTTGACGCTTTTTCGCGTTTGAATGTTGCAGTTCTGGGGGGGAGGGGGGATTGTGTATGTCTGCGCTGGCCTTTTTTTCGAAAATATGTTTTTATTTATGAGAGCTGGTGCAGCTCTGTAGCTGTTGAGCTGAAATGCGTAACGTTCGTTTTGCAGGTGTATAGCTTTTGTCCAGGAATGAAATAATGTACGTGCCCTTTGTTCGCATGGGATAGATGACGCGAGCATTTTTCAATTTTTTTTTTGACAAAAACGTCGACAAAATTGTAGAGTTTGTATTTTCGTTAATTGCGAGTACTTAATAATTAAATGTGAATAATGGAAAGGAATACAAGTTACTATGAAAGTTATTCTCTGATGTTTACTACGTTCAAATAAATATATAAGAATTGTACGTCATAATTGCAAAAGAATAATTTAGTATTGCATCGATTTTTCAATTAATTTTTTTAATCAGAGTAAACAGATACTACAACTGTAGCAAATTGCAAACATATATGCTGCATACTTTGTATATTAAGCATACAGAGTACTAAACTGTATAAGTATGTGTTTAGCTGTCAAAGTTTTCAAATTCCTAATGTTAATTGTGGCTATATCTATGGCTATTGCCAGCTTATGAATTCTTTGAATATATGGAACACGTGGGATAAATGAGTTATTCATTTATAGGCCCAATCTAATCGACAGATTCCCGTGTAGTACAATTGATTAATGATTTCCGAAAATCAATTATCCGCGATTATAAATGAAATAATGAAAAATCCCGGGAAAACTCGGAGATTATTTCAGAAAAGTGATTTTTCACCATTTCGAGCGGGAAAATTCGATATTTCATAAATACGTGTAACTCAGCGAAATTCCATATTCTGATAATATTTATCATTTGCAGGATAAACATTCAAAATTCAATTTCCCGCAGGCAGTGCGGCGCGTTTCCTTTTTCTCTTTTTTTCAGAAAATCGAGCGTTCGATGTACACGACAGACACATTCCTATTTTTATTTACACATTTAAAATCTACAATATAATGCATAACACACTATTTTAAAAGTATAGGAATTTCAAGCCAGCATCCGCGGCACCACTTATCCCGAAATCATTCAAATAGCGAATTATCCCTCGACGAGCTAATTAAATAACGTTTAATCGAATCTCCCCCAGATTAATCTCCATCAGAGCTCGAAAATAGTCACTTAAACCTGCCCATAAATGCATCCGCCTCGACATACACGTGCAAACGCGATGTACACGCTAACGCCTCTCTCTTTCTCCCTATCTCTCTCGCGCATACATTCGCTTTTTTTCCCTCTCTATCCCCATTTTCCGCTCGTTTTTTCCCCATCCTGCACAGTCCGTTCCGTCGAGTCCCCACCCCCCGTCGAGGGACCGCAGAGTGACTTTTATAATCTGCTACTTGTTGCGCGCGCCAGCCACCCTCGGTCGGAAAAACCGGAAAATAGAGGAAAACAAAAGCGTGCGCTCGGTAGCCTCGGGGGGAAAAAAACGAAAGAGGTAAAAAAAAGCGCCACGGGACCGTCGACGAGTGGACAATCCGCATTTATACGATAGCTCTCTCTCTCTCTCTCTCTCTCTCTCTCTTTCACTTCTATCTCTGTTGCTGCTGCTGCTACTCGTCGATGCGTGTACATTTTGCATGTAGGTGTGGGATGTGCCCCGCTGGATTGAGTTTTATATGCTTTTTTATTCCTCTCTCTCTCTCTATCCACTCGTAAAAGCGAGAGAGGTCGTGAAAAAAATATTGGGTGCGACGCGACGGTGGCCCCCTGTTACACGCTCGAAGCTCGCCGCGAAATTGCTACTTCGTTTTTTCTTTTTTTTTTTTTCATTTTGATCGCTGTTATTACGCTTTTTTCGGAAGAGTCTGTTTGATACGGTTGTTTAACGCTTCGCTTATGCGCGTTATTCTTCGTTTTATGTACTCTCTCTTACGGCATCCTTTCTTTTAACTTCTTTTGCTGGATTACCGTTTGAAGTTCAGGTTGATTGTGGCCGGTTAATTGGTTTTACTTCTAATTACGTGTAATTTGGTATATAAAGTTTATATAAATCTAAGTTTTATAAAAAGAAGCTGTTTAAAGTTTCTAATATATTATTGAAATATTATAAAATTTCTTTAGTATATAAAACAAATGACGTTTTCAAAATGTAAACCTTTATTGATAACAGTTTGTTAATATACAACACATGGAGCAAATTGGCAATTAAGTGATCAGTTATACTTTTACTGAAGGATGTTTGTTAAAAATGATTGAATCGAGAAAAATTGATGTTCGAGTATTTAATAAAAGGTATTTAAGTGGCAGAATAATTAATTTGAATTTTTCATACGCACAAATATCGTTCGTAATTCATGAACAAGTGAAATACAATATGATTTATCACTCATGTTTTCTGTAGACAGATCTAAATGTGACTAAAATAAAAAACATGCAATCAAATGCATTTATTTGAGTGATTGAATGAAGTTTGTGAAAAGATGTGAAAATTTATCGAATCTGGTTTAATTATAATTTTTATACTAATTTAACCAGCACTTTCTTTTTTCAAAGGAGAATTATTTAACCTAGAAAAAAAAGTATAATTAAAAAATACATTTTACTTTTTTTAATTGATGGGAACCGTATAAAAAGCTGAAAATATGTAAGTAGATAAAGCCAAGTATCATAAGACTTATAAACTAAAAATTATTTCTGTAACATATCATAGTATTCTCTGAATTTTCTTGCAAGTGAAGCCAGTTCTCTCAATTTTTGGCATCAACCTTCTATATCCCTTCTACATCCACTATATATCCGAATGTACGATTGTCTCTCTTTTGTTTTGCCCACTCGAGGCGTTTTATTTTTCCTGTGTGGTCCGGCAGACCGATTCGAGCGTTTAATTTTTAAAAATCACGCTCAAGCGCATTTCAACTCAATGCGAATAATTGCAGTGAATTATTGCCGAATCCGAATATTCATGAGGCGCATTGTTTTCATATTTTGTAAAGCAGGTGTTTACAAATCAATTGAGCGAAAAAACACGTGGTATTATTTACGGGGCTGCAGATTTAAATGTATAATCGAATTGTTTGCATTATACGATCTTTGTGCCTTTATGAAAACGTAATATTTGGATGCGTCGGTAATTCGCAAAAAAATGTTGCCTGGTCAATGTCACGAGACGATTTGAGTAGCTGAACCTGAAATCTTAATTATTCGCGTAACAAAGTTATTCGATATTTTAAATAATAGTAGAGCAATTGTTACTTATTAAGCTCGACCAACTTATCTAAGCAAGAAACGACTGAGTCAAGTGATAATTTCATTGAAGACCAGACGAGCTTGCACGCGTCCAGAGATCCACAAATCCAAAGACTTCCGGTCGCGGAGTACAGAGAAATCCATACGAGCACGAGCGGAAAAACAGGCTCGCGAGAGTCAGTCAGTCAGAGAGTGAGAGAGACGCTTGGGCTCGCTTGCGTCTAGTTGGCGAATATCTAGCTCCTACGTAAGCGCGAGTGTATGTGTGTATATAAACGCGGCTACGGCGCGGCGCAGGCCGAAAGGTTTAAAATAGAATATCTCGCGAGGAGTAACTTTCATTGGTCGTCAAAAAATCTCCGCGTCGGGCTGCACTCCTCTCGCGCGTATATGTGTGCACCGCGCGCACAGCCTCTGCTGCTGCCGCTGCCTGCGGTGTCGTAACCAAGAGCGCCGAGGGACTCCCTCTTCTTCTTCGTCTTCGCGTATAAGCCCTCGTGCTCCCGTGAACTCGCTCTCTGCTCTTGCAGCTCTTCTCTCTCCCCCTTCTACTTTGCTCTCCCGCTGCTGCTTCTGTGCTTTTTCTTCTTCTTCGGGCTTACTTGCGCTGCTGCCGCTGCCGCTGCTCTGCTCTGCTTTGTATGTACTCGCGGGTACTCGAGCTTTGGCGATTCGTGGATGTCGGACGCGCGGTATATAACGAGCGAATGGCAAAGCTTGTACGCGGTAACAGAGGAGGAACGCAAAGTTTTTAGACCCATTTTTCCCGCTATTTAAATCAGACAGATAAAGAATTTACTTGTAAACGATAAATATTTATAATTATGGTTCCTATTATAAAAACAGCATGTTTCGATTTTTCACAAATGGCGAAAGCAAAGAATCGCAACTCGCAATGTGCTTATATTCAGCAAGTACAAGAATAAAAAGGTGGGTGCTGCTTTAGGCGCGCGGGAATCGAACGAAAATTTAATGCAATCGGCCGGATCAGCAGCTACTTTACGGTGGTAAAAAATCGTCCGGAATAAATTAAGCGCATTATATGCACGGGATATTTTTCCTGCACGCGTCGCATTTTCTTCCACTGGTATTCATATATTCGTCCCTCGCCTTTCTTTGTCCCTCGTGCACCTCCTCCTCCGCGCGCTCCCTCTTCTTATTTTCACTCCGCGACTCGTCTTCCTGTCTCTCTCTCTCTCTCTCCCTTCCCCCCTCCCCCTCTTACTCTATCTCTCGCCTTATCCCGCGCGTCTTTTCTTTACTCGCGCTCCGGGCAGATAAAATCGAAATAAAATTTGCACATCGCCTATGTGTGTGTGTGCATTATGTATATAGGCAAGCTGCAGAAGTTGTGCAGTGCAGTTTTTCCCCCAACCCTTCCAGATCCAACTTTTACGTACGTTCATATACATAATTATAATTTAGCTTCGAGGGGAAAAAGTATTCATTTTCCTCCGAGGTGTATAAAAAGGACGCAAATCCTGATTTATGAAAATAAAGATTATTTCCGATGCGTGGCGTATATCCACCCGCGCGTTCGCTGCTTTCTTTGTGGTCGATGGCAATTTTTCTCCCTCGCGTCACTCGCCGCCTCGCGGACACATGCTCAAGTAAAATTAAATTTTCACGAGCGGCTTTAAAATTTTACGTCACTACATTCATAAAATTTTGCGCGAGTTGTACAGCCGAATGTTTCGTTAAATTTACGCGGCAAAAATAGAATTTAAGCATCCTGAATTATATGCGCGCTTTACACCTAAAAACTCATATATCCGAATTCTATCGCCCAAGATCTCGAAATACATCGTGAATCAAGCGAAAAAACGAGGAAAGAAAATTGAAAATGTACATGTAGACTAATAGATATTTCCCTCTCGCGCTTCTCTACACGCACTCCTCGTCCATAATCCATTCTCGGCCGCCTCCTTACTCTCGCTCCTTCTCTTCCTCCTCGCCTCTCCTCCTTCCACACGCATCCCGGACCTTTCTCACACAAAACTCTTGCCTCATTCCTTCCGTCTCTCTCTCTCTTTCTCTCTCGCAAGAAGCAACAGCGGTGCAGCGGTGGATTCATGGACCGGCACATAAGACAGAGAGCACAAACAGACATCCGTCTCTCTCTCTTTCTCTGGACGCCAATGACGTGACGTAGGCTCTTTCTCTGTCTCTCTCTCTCTGTACGGCGAAGAGAGGAGAGCATTACACTCTCCCGCGCATGCGCTTACCGCGCGACAGTCATGCACACATGTATACACTGCACGCTCTCCTCTCCTAGATATGCAGCTCTCCTCGGGAGCCTGTCTGTGTATATACGAGAGCGGAGCACGAGCCAAGAGTGACTCGGGAGTTCGACTGCAGCGAGAATTCGCGCGAGAGACCGTCTCCCCCACCCCTCCCACCCTCTTACCCTCCTCCTCCTCTTCCTCCACCTCCTCCTCCTCATCCTCATCCTCCTCCTCCCACCGAAGAGGTGCTCTCTCGCATGCGGCATTTTCTATGCGCGGCGGCGTGTGTGGAGCCGCGCATTGGAGTGAAGCCTTTTCTAAGCTCCTCTCTCTCTCTCTCTCTCTCTCTCTCTCTCTCTCTCTCTCTCTCTCTCTCTGTACCCCAGCTATATACTCGCACTGCATAGAGGAGAGAGAGAGAACGCAATAATAAATCGCGCGCACGCCGCTTCTGAAATAATACGAAAACTCGCGCGAGCGGCGCTCTTAACCACGTGCACATGTAAGTGTGCACACGCCTCTGCCTCTGTGTATGTGTCTGTCGCGCTCTCTCTCTCTCTCTCTCTCTCTCTCTTTCTTTCTCGTGTTCAGCTAGTATAGAGCGCCGCAGTCGCGAGGCGAACGCGCGAGGATAGAAGCAGACCGTTTTTGCTTTTGATCGAGTCTCTTTCTCTTCTCTCTCATATGCGCTACGCACACACGTGCATCTCTCTGTGTGTGCGTGTTGAAAAGGCTTGTTCGTGTACAGATACGGGACAGAGGGGCGTTGAATTTGAAAATTTACCCTTTTCGCGCCACTCTGCACGAGTAGACGGTGTCACGCGTGCGCGCTTCCACGTAAGAGAGAGAAAGAGAGGTAGTTGAGCGGTGTACCGGTGTGCAACGCAAGTATAATAGTGCGGATCGATCGCTCATCGATTCTCTCGCTCGAAACGGGGGCTCAACTTTGTACACAAGACGCGCGCGATCTCGACTTTTGCCGTTTTACGTAATACGTCCGCGTGTGCATCAGCGAATCCTCTCCGGCGCTATACGCAAACTTCTCTGCGTCCTTTTTCGTTCCTCCGTTCTTTTGCTCTGATCGCTTAGACCGAGAGGCGAGACTACACGACGACAACTACGACGACGACGACGAAGAAGAAGAAGAAGTAGGAAGTGTGCATTGACGTTGGTGGTGGTGGTGGTGGTGGTGGTGGTGCTCCGGTGGTGCGAGAGAGTTGGAGAGTATAACTTCGCGCAGTGCGTCGGACGGATAGATCGCGACTCGATAGGATCTCTCCTACACACACGCATACAGTGGACTAGTATATCGTTTCAGTGCGATATATATATAATTTGTACGTACTCGAGTGGTGGTTCGTGAATATTTAGTGTGACTTGTCTGTGGCTATACGTGGAATTTTAGGTAGTGAACGACGGGATATTGTTTTGTTGTGGCGTTGACGTTGCGATTTTGTTGGTCATAGCTCGAGTCAGTTATACTACTCAGCTACTCAAGTCAGCTATTATGTGAATCAAGTCGAAGGGATTTGCTGATACTTTATTTGAACAAGAAGGTGTGAAATTAATGAAAAAAGCATTGCAATACGTCCGCTGAATTAATATTATAATCATCATTCGTTATTTATTAATCGAGAACATTATTGATCAATCGCAGCTGAATTGCGTCTGATAAATTATTCTAATCACGTATAGCAAAGCCAATCGGTCGTCCCTATTGAATTCGACATCCGCACAGAATCGAAAGAAATAAATTTTCGATGGTCGACTGCTCTCGGTGCTTTGCGATGGAACTGTGCCACTACTCCGCCACAAATCAAAAAGAAAGTGTCGAAAACAAGTAGAAGAAAGAAAGTGTGCGTGCGTGTGTGTGCGCGTGTGCGTGCGTGTGTCGAATCATCGAGCACTGTGCAGAGAAACAAAATTGAGAATTGGCAGTTGTAAAAGTGAAGCAGACGACAAGTCGAGTTAAGGAGGAAGTCGAGTCAGTCATTGGCGACAATTGTCTCGAGGGAGAGAGAGCGCGGGAAAAGATAGAGAGAGAGAGAGAGAGAGAGAGAGAGAGAGAGAGAGAGAAGAGAGAAGAGTGAGAGAAAGCACGGAAGGAAGTTCGATGAGTACCGCGACGGCGTTCTCGTCGTCCTCGAGGCTCCCGCAGCGCTGCAAGAGGACAACCGGGCGCTGGCGCCCCGACAATCCACGTCTATCCCTGCTTTTCTCCCAGCGCCGACGTAGTCTCACTGAGCCAACAGCAGCATCACGCGCCTCGTACACTTTTTCCTCGGCTCGGGGTTGTTGAGGCACACCCACCGCAACACGACCGCCGGGCGAGGATAAAAAAGCCCTCGCCGAATAATAATATGGACTGAGAGAGAGAGAGAGAAAGAGAGAGAGGGAGACGGCGCCGCTTTTAACGAGGTAAGAGATACCTCGCGATCTGTGCTCGACGCTCGCTAATTAACCGTTAACAGCGAGGGGCTTGTGTGCGTGTGTGTGCCCACGTGTGTATGTTGCGAGACGAGAGAGAGAGAGAGAGCGAGAGAGAGAGAAAGAGGGAGAGAGGAAGTTATTTGTTGTGGCTTGAGTGGATGTACGTGTGCGTATGCACTTTGTTTGCACGCGCGGCTTTTTGTGAAAGAATGTGCACTCGCTTCTTCTTCTTCTTCTTATTTTTTTTGCTCTGGTATTCAGCTGTTTGATGAAGTTTACTTTATCCGGACGTGTCCCGAGATGTTGGAGAAGCGATTTATGATTAATTTAGAGAACCCTAAATTCAATTGATAGGTTCGATGCTTGATAAGGAAATTGATTTGAAAGACAATCACGAGAATATATTAGATTAATTGCGTATCCCGAGATTTTGTCAGTACTCGACTAGTCTTTTCAACGATTGCATAACTCGTTTTGAACAGTTTCACCACAAATGTTCAATTCCATTTTATCAATTTTTATACTTGTGGGCTGACCCGTATATCTTACAAATTTTTAAACTAACGAGAGAAATTTAAATCCAAGTATTCTACGCTGAAACTGATTGGGTTGAACTTTGGACTCTAATATTTACCAAAGAAATTTGTCATCGGAGAAAACTCGTCTTTTAACAGGGTGCCATTTTTCTCTCGATTAATTGTGCCTATACGGAAACTACGTCTTGTACCAAAACGGAGAAATATCGGAAACAAATGCGTTGTGTAATTGCATCCGTTTTAATGCAGCGAATCGAAAACGTTTTCTATGCCCAAAACGATCTTCCACAGTATATATTTTCTAAAATCCTACTAAACTAGAAAGTTCGTATGGACACGTACAAATTGGCCGCTGACGCAAACTTATTGGCGAACAAATATTCGTTTCCCAATCGGGATTTATATAAAATAATAATACATCTCGTCGTTCTTTTCACGGCAGTTTTTACTGCACATTTAGCGAATCACAATCGAACAGCGCGCAAAGTCTGTATTATTCATGAACGGTAAAGAGGCCCAGCATTGAATTACGCTTAGTTTGTACACATCGTACGAATGAAAGTAACAGCAAGATAAATTAATTAATTAACATAATCAAACAATTTACAGAGCATTTCAATCAGTTCATTGTTTGCAGCGTGTTATACAAATTATTCGAGTTTCTATCTACCTCCATTGTGCTTTTAATTCCTACATATATACAAATATATACATATATTCGCTAAAATGCCTAATGTGCAGGATTAGAATAGCCATTATTTCCTTCTTCTTCTTTTTTCCCCCCCTCGTAAATAATCATCGGCGCGCGAGCTTTTCTAGCGCAGCTGCGCCGGTGCACACAGCCCGCGAAATACCATCGTTCGCAAATTAATCATAGTCTGATTATAATTCAGAGAAACACTGAATAATAAACAGCTCTATCCAGTCGCGGCAGCTATCCATAGTAGGTCATCTGTTCGCGTACGCGCCTCCAACTTTTGCCCCCCTCGCGCGGTCAGCTCCCCCATTTTCTCCGCTAATTAACCGCGCGCGGACGCTTCGTTTTTCGGCCGCAATCATCAACTCCGTTGCGCGCGCGCGCGCGAAAAAGTCGGGATATTCGTAAACGCGAGCCGTTTAATTTCAATGCAAGAGAAGCTGAACCCTCGAGTAGCTGACCACCGTACACGTAGCCACGTGCATTTCACTTCTTGCGTGCCTCGCTCAGAGCACTGCACATATACTTATACATACATACACTTGTACGAGAGACTCGCGGGGGCCTTATACACGTTTTATACGTACGCGATATTGCTTTCAGCGGCTGGGCCTTTTTCTCTATACTCTCTATATATACTCTCTCGCGTGTGTGCACTTCCGTGTTTTCGACTCTATTTGCGCTCTCGTAGCCTTCTCTCTCACTCTCCCCCGCGAGATATCCTCAGCTCTCGTCGTTTTGTAATTTCGTTTTTTCCCCCATTCGCTATAGAGCAACTGCAGCACCTCTCTCTCTTTCTCCGCTTCGCATAGGCCAGGGCTTATCATTATTTATGGAAATTAACAATATGCTAAAACGCACACGCGCGCACAAGAGAGAGAGAGAGAGAGAGAGGATATGGACATGCGCGCATGTATAGGCATTAGCATAATTCGCGGGTGGAGGGAACGACGAGTATCTTCTCTGCAGCAGCAGCAGCAGCAGCTTTCGTGTGTGGTAGTGTGGATATGTGCGAGAGCGAGTGACTTTTGCGTGCTAACGCTTCTGGGATGCGCTCGTATGTGTGTGTGTGTGTGCAATGGGCGACGTTCGATCGACTGCCTTTATGTGTGCGAGGAGTCCGATCGAACGATGATGACTGACCTCAGAGAGGATTCTGCGAGTGCAGGGTGTGCGCGACTGTGTGTATACGTGTGTGTGCGTGTGCGCGTCTGCCTGTGGTTTCTTTGCATGTCGCACCGTATATGATAAACTGGGTGCACTTTTGTGCATTTTGTTCTTTTTTTTCTTCTTCCGTATCGCGCATTCTCGAAATTCCCTCGAGCTTCAGTGAAAATATCACGGATCTAATTTTATTCACCATACACCGTACCAAGTACTTTAACGTAAAAACAAAAAAAAAGTATATCATTCATTCAGTATTTCGTCTTATCGGAATACAACTAAATAAACACCGGTCAATTTTCATTCTCATTTTAGTACATTCTGAACTGGTGTTAAAAGCCTTCAATGCCTTGAAGTAGACCTAATAAAATAGATTCCTTAATCAAGTTGAAAGATGCTAAACAAAAGGTTTAAAAGATGGGTAACGGCGCAATTAGGCGAGTCTGAAAAAAGATCTCGCACAGACATAGACACACGTAGAGCGTATACGAGCGTATATTGTGCGCGCGGCGAGTCTGCAGCCGGCGTGAAATCTTGACGCGGCGCGTTAGCCCAATTTCCAAGATCCAGATAAAAGGCTGCTGCTGCTGCTGCACGAGCCGGTGAATTAGCCAATCCAGCTCAATTTTCACTGCTATAGCGAGCGCGCGAATTTTCGAGAATGCGCGAGCGCTTAAAAGCCCATTAATATTTGCTTGCTTTTGCAGACTGCACAGTGCGCGGGGCCATTCGTATATAGGAGAGGGCGTACGAAAGGTAAAAAAGTAGAACTCCCGAGGATACATTATCCTAACGCCGGCTGTCCAGCTATGCGAGATTACAGCTCTTTCTCTCTCTCTCTCTCTGTCTCCCCCTTCCCCTCTCTCTTATAGTGTACGAAGAGTACGAGCGGGAGAGAGAGAGAGAAAGGGAGGTCAACGACGTCATGCGCACGCGGGAGATGTGCAGCTGCAGCCCGTACACAGCCTCCTCTCTCTCTCTCTCTCTCTCCCGCTCGTCTTCTTCGCTAACACCTACGATCCGGAAATCTCTTTCCAGCCGCCTGCACTTATAGCTTAGCTGCGCTGCCTCATCTTTCTCCCGCCGCGTGTGCTTTTGCCTTGACGCGTACAACAACTACTACTACTACTGCTGCTGGCTGGCTGGGTGGACACGCGAGAGCTTTTGCAGCGTCGAGGCTCTTCCCTCCCCCCACTTCTCTTACTTTGTAATTTTCAGCATATATACGAGAGATGCCAAGCAAGACGATGATGATGATGATGATGATGATGATGATGATGATGATGATGATGATTGCTTTGCTTACCTGTTCTTTTTTTTTACTTCTACCCTCCTCTCGCACTCTCTGTTTGCAAAGGAGGATTGTATTTTGCTGTATATGCTAATTTATGTAAATAAATGCTTTTCGTCGCTTCGAATAACTGATGTGTGATTATTTCTTGATTTTCTACTACTGCCAAAGCACACGATTTGTATAACAAAAATAAAAAAACGAACAATAAAAATCTACTTTCCCTGCTTTTTGCATTATACTTTTATACCTCTATGTAAATATATAACAGATTTCAAACATTCTGTATTACCTTTAGAATATTTTCACGATCGCCATTGTATTATAAAATGCAACTATTTCGATTATTTCAAAAAGTCATTCTGCTCAACTGTACTCGAACAATACGTCCACATAAATATAAAGTGCGAAAAAAGGAGAAAAAAAAAAGAAAAATAATTCGAGCAACGCCGGATTCGCGAGCGAGCGATAACGTATTATATACACATCGAAAGCTCTCGGCGAATCGGCCGCGGCGCTCGCTCGCTGCATCGGCCGTGAAATCAGAAACATCAAATAAACAAAATCCAATATAAGCGCGCCCGCCTATATACGCAGCTTCGCACGGAAATTTAATTTTCGCGCATATATATATATATATATATGTACGCATGCAAAAAGCGCAACTGCGTGCACTCTCGTCCCACCCACCCCCCGAAATCGTCAGCGAATAAACCGATAAAAGAAATTAATGTAAATATATGTATTTTGCGATGAAATTATATACGCAAAATCTCGTAGTGATTTTTGCGCTTCCGCTCTTCTAGTTCTTATATAGGCAATAGAGAGATAGGAGATGTTGAGGAGGCGAGTGGGGGTGTAAAATTATTGTTCGTTGTATTTCACGTGGAAGTACGGCACGGGAGAGCGGCGGCGGCGGCGGCGTATCGGCGCGGCGGCAGGGCCGGAGAGAGCAGTTACGCGATAGAGCGATATTTACCGTTGCCCGCGCCATCACTTACCCACCGCCTCTCTCTCTCTCTCTCT
>UELV01070929.1:1078-15665 GCA_900490015.1 Megastigmus stigmatizans
ACCTACCCCCCCGCCAGCGCTTCCCGCCTCACCCCGGCCTCGATGCATGCAGTGTGCTGGGCTAGAGGCGCGCACCCCTGTCGAACGTAGCGCCGCTGACGCCGCATACGGTGTACGCTGCTCGACCGCCACTTTCTATGGGGGACTGCTTTTTCACGGCTCGTCCCACGACTCTTCTCCCCTCGATGTGTATCTGTTTTTTTTTGGCTTTTCCGCTCGACGGAGCTCGTGGAAGAAGTCAATTTTCGAGGACGGCCGATCGATTTCGACGAGTCCTTTGATTTTCCTGCGCGCTCCGTTCTTGCCCGATACCCCGAGCTTTTCTTTCCATATTTTTTCGCCTCTGGGGACTATAGTTCGCAGCGATGGTACCTTTCGGGGGCTTTTAATTTGCGGATTTTTAATCGATCGCAAGGCTGGAAAGTGATTTTTCCTCCCCTCGCACATGGGTAGGCTTCCTTTCCTTATAGCAGTTTTTTTTTCTACATTGGTTTTGAGGGTTATTAAGGCATTAGGACGGTTGAACGTTCGATTGAAACAAATGGCTTGTGAATTGTTTTTCTTTCAGCGGTAACACGACTTTCTGAGTGAAGAAGACGGGAAATCAATCGGCTAAAGAAATTTTTCTTCAATGGCCCTGAGCATTTAGTCGATTTATTATTCCTTCTTTGCCAAGATAATTGCGGACATTGATATTACGTATTTGCCATTTTTGTTTTGAAAGGCTTAATCGTGTCTATTTCAAATATTTGAAGTTACAAGTTCTTGAAAATAACAAATTTCGTCTTAAATATCAAGTTTCATAGCATAGTTACGTACATTCATTTTTAACGACGATTGATTCACTTTTGACCGAGCTACTCGATATAACTTCTCATTCACTATATATATTTCACAATCTTGCATAGTTAAGTTTGTATTATATAATGAAAGTTGTTATTTTCTTGAACGTATAGAAACGCACGAGGTATACAGCGTAATTTAAAATAAGCGATTACACTAAGTGATACTAAATAGCTGAACCCTTTCGGTCCCAGTGGTGCCTCCGCTTGGTACATTAACATTAAGTAACATTGATGCTCCGCAGAACTAACTGAAGAAGTAAGTTAATGTAGCATACAGAAGCACCACTGGGACCGAAAGGGGTAAAGATGTAAGCCGTATCTCCCCTTTATGTTCCACCAAGGGCCAAGGGCCAAGGACCGGGACTGCACACAGCATCGGAGTCTCGGCCATGCACCTACGCACACTATCCCGTTTATTGGCCCCAACTATAATATACTGGTATACGCAGAGGCGCAAAAATGAGATAGGCGCTATCGCGAGAAGAGCCGGAAATTGGTCTGAGCGAACTACAAAATATACGTATATATATACATATACCTAACTTTCCATAACCGCACGGTGCGCCCGGCGCGAGCTTACACACAAAATATATACCGGAGCGAATTCATATGCAGCGAATTCATGCAGCGCAACCTATACGCGGCCAACATGTTGGCTCTAATTAATCGAAAACGGCGCATGTGTACGCTCGCGAGCTGAATTCGCAATTAAACGTCGACGATTCAAAGGAATGAGCGCGAATACCGGCGACGCTCGGCCGATAGCTATACTCCACTGTATACATCTATATACAGATGTATATCTATATTTATATCGGTGTACATATGCCCGGCAACAAGGCGCTCTGACCGAACACCTGCAAATTTTAACATGTAATGCTGGAGCTACTCCACGCATATCGCCTGCACATGAGAGCTTGAATCGCGAGAATTAGCTGCGTATTCGCCGATTACGCGTATTTCGAGGCTAATTCAAAAAGAAGTGTGCAATGATCCGAAGCATTATATATATATAAATATATACGGTGGACCGACTGCGCACGTAAAACGAATTAGCGTCAAAGATCCGTTTCAAATGACTCTCTTAGCGCTGCGTATTGTATAAGCTCGAAGAATAAGTGACGTTCGATTTTGTAACTCGTCAGTGCAGATCTGAAATTTCAGTGCTGCCCATATATATATATATATATATATATATACATATATACAACACAGGGAATGCGACCCATCGCTTGGTATAACGCGCGTATCTACATATATATACATATGCAGGGGGCACGCGTTCGTCCCGTCAAAGCCTCCCCACGTGGGCTTAAAGAAGCGCTGCTGCACACTCTCGAAACTCGCGTTCTTCTCGCTCCACTCCTTATACTCTCCCGTACGTGCACAGGTACGTGTATGCATATATATACATGTATTATATATAGACGGCGCGCTGCAAGAAAGCCGCCGAGCAGCAAGTTATCCTGCGCAGTGTGTGTATACATATATAGATATATATGTATATATAAAGGAGCACAGGCGACGTGGCGAGGGGAAAGGAGATGAGAAAGAGGGAGATGCGATGCCGAGCTCCGCACGAGTTGAGGCAGAGAAGAGCGCGAAGAGAAGGAAGCCGCGCTCTGTGCTGTGTAGTTGCTGCTGCCCCCCCCCCTCTCCTATCGCACCACTCTCTATCTCTCTCTTCCTCTGGCTTATACGTATATACGCGCTTGATAAAGCCAGCCGCACGGCGCAGACTCGAAACTCCCGATCCCCTCCGCTATATATATTCCGTCGCATCGCCCTCGTCGCTGCTGTTGCTCTGTGCATGCGCCTCTGTGTGTGTGTTGGTTATAGAATGAGAAAGAGAGGAAGATAATCCGAGCTTGAATGCCAGCCAGACTCCGGCTCTCTCTCTCTCTCTCTCTCTCTCTCTCTCTCTCTCTCTCTCTCTCTCTTTCTCTTTCTCGAAAGACTGATTATATATATATATTAGCGATCTTGTACATTTCTATTAAATTTATTAACGAAATAAAATTTCATCTATATCTATCTCTGTCGCTCCCGTTCAACCTCCGCCTACGCATGCTTACGCGAACGCAATCTATAATGCGTATATATATAATATATATTGCCTACTCCGTCTCACACACTCGATGCCGACATCATGCAACTCCTTCTCCTTCGCTCGTTTTCTATATACTTTTATTTGCCCTACCTATACCTATCCACCAACCTCTTCAACTTCATCACTCCTTTTTCTCTCTTTCTCTCCCCTTTTCAGCCTTATTCTTCACTCGCTCTTTTTTACTTTCTCGCGCACATACGTCTCTCTCTCTCTCTCTCTCTCTCTCTCTCTCTCTCTCTCTCTCTCTCTTACTCTTTATATACCTACATATATATATAGTCCCGTCCTCCTCCTTCGCAGGCTCATATTCTTCGACTTAGTCTTTTTACGCTGTCTCGCCTCGTTCCTCTCTTTCTCATACGCGCGCACATACAAACACACATAACACACATATATATATATATATATATACATATACAGATATGTATGTATAGATGTGGACTGATGCGAAGAGAACGAGCGAGCGAGAGAGAACCGGCAACACAGTGGAGAGTCTCGGACGCGCTATCGCGCTCATACCGGAGAGCGGCCAAACATGTGTGTGGGTGGCGGGCGAGCGAGCGAGAGAGGGAGAGAGAGAGAGAGAGAGAGCGACGGAGAGCGACGGAGAGTGGGAGCGAGAGGTAGAGAGGAGAGTGAAAGAGAGAAAGAGGGAGAGAGAGAGAGAGAGAGAGAGAGAGAGAGAGAGAGAGAGAGAGACGACGACGACGACGGCGCGAGTCCGGCTATGCGAGACTTAAACACATAAGCCGGAGAGTGGTCCCCCTCTCGCATCTTTCGTTTTTCGGACTGTGGGTATATATGTATATATAGCCACATGCACCTCGGCGTAGAGTGTGCGGGCAGCAGCAGCGAGCGCGCGAGTGTATATACGATGGAGAGGAGAGACGTGGCTCGGGATTGTGGGAAAGCAGAGGAGTGCGAGAGAAAGATGAGAAAGACGAAAGACTGACTGGACGAAAATTCTTCTTCTTTTGCTTCTTCTGCTTCCTCTGCTTCTTCTGCTTCTTCTGCATCTCCCGCGCGTGGAGGTAACAACTGCACGACCAGAAAACGAGAGGGAGAGAAGGAGGGATATGCGCTCGCAGTCGAATTCTCTTGCACGTCGACATGCAGCAGCAGCACACGGCGCACGCGCGCCTGCAGACACGTACCTCCCTATATGTACGTATATATATACATATAGATACATGTATGAGAATGGATGTAGACCCAAGTGCAGAGGAGGGTCTCGACTCGGAGAATACTTTGTGTTAGGCACTTGATTATATTTGCTTTCCATGCTCCGCTTGTCTCCCTACAAATACTGCCACTATATACGGGTAGACGAGCTTGCCTCTCTCTCTCTCTCTCTCTCTCTCTCTCTGTTCATCTAAGACCGAGAGAGAGAGAGAGAGAGAGAGAAGGAGCAAAATCGCGCGGCCTTCGAGTTTATGATGAGAAAATTGATGAAATTTTCGAGGGCCAAAAGTGCCTTTCACTCTTGTCTCCTTTTCTCCGTCGATCGGGCCAACTACTTCCAGATCTATGACGGACAAAATAAATTCTTCACTGATAACCTAGGACTTTATATATACTGTTTTTCTTTTATATTTTCATCAGCTATTATGTGATCTGACAATATTTCTGAAACATTCTAAAAGATATTTTCCATTAAATGAACTCCATTTTCAGCAATGATGCAGTAACTGTAGTTTTAATCCTTGCACAATGTCGACCAGCGATTAAATTTTTTTCGCGACATAAAAACCAAAGTTAAAAGTCAAGAGCTATTCCCATCGATTATATTAAACCTTTAATTGTTGACACGTTTACTTTTCAATTCATAGCTTCATGTTTTTTATATTGTTTGTTCGAGTACTACTTAATATTTCAAAACGTTATTCATTAAAATAATGAAAATAAATTGTTTTTAAAACCTTAATATTTTGCAAATTGTAGAGGTAGCTTTGTTATTTCACTATCGAAATATGAATCTCTAAAACAAATAAAGAAAAAGTCAGAGTAATACTTTTTCCTTATATCTTGAAACTTTTCGAGGATGAAAATTCTATTTTCAAAACTATAAATTCAATAAAATGGTGAGTGAAATTCGAAATGTTTTATAAAAGATACTAAACAAATGAAAATAGACATGAAATATAGACGCATGTTTTATTATTGTTATTATTTACGAAGATTTCGTGTTGGTATAATTTTTCAATTGAAAATTAATAATACTTTTTCCATACAAGTGAAATATTATACTTTTTTCCCTTTTTACTTTGTACGAAAAATGTAGGTATCCTGAATAATTTTGACTGGATCAAATGGGTCTACAGTATATATATATTACAGTAAACGGTATAAAAATAGATGATAAAAAGAAAAAAAATGAACAATATTTATTATGAAAGATAAAAGTTAAAGATAGATAGCCCACACCTTTTTATTTTTAACAAAGTAACTTTCTACGATCATTTACGAAGTCGGGTCGTACGAGCTATTCAGCGTGTCGGTGTCGAACGAAAGGTCGACACGTGCGAGAAAAGAAAACGAGCGCCTCCAGCAAAATTTTACTCGGTAATAAAAAACGAATAAGAACAACAGTAAAATATAATTTATTCCAGAACAGATTCTTTTGTGTGCTGAGAAATATGTTAACGGATAGTGCACTAAAATCTGAATCTCTATACGAATACGTTTTAGAATATATATAGCACTCTATAATTTTACATAGATTTTGAGCTATCGGCATATGCAATTTTAAAAATGTCACTATAATGATTTTGAAATTCATGAATCGTATAATATTCAAATTTTTATATACACGAATTGACCTTTCACTAAGTGTTAGAATTTTCACCACAAAACTCTCAGCTGATAGAGCGACAAAGGAACAATGTTATAAATACCTAAGAATCCTTAAAATTCCATCGAGTTCTGATTTCCATTGTTTGGCACGAGGTAAGTAGCGAATATTGAATTACTTGTTCACCCTCCCATTTCACTCGATTTTTTCACTTTCTCACCCTATTTTCTCGCTGCTTCTTTTCCCCCTGTAAATTAATTGCTCTCAATGTACTCAAACCGAGTCCTTCCCTGCTCGTGCCATAGTTTTCTTCAGAATAATCCGATAGAGGCCGACGATAAAAGTGGAAACGGGTGCGTGCGCGATTCCGTTTCGAACGGAAGCGACAAACCGAGTATTCGTTCGAAGATGGAAAAACGGCTCGGCTGCACCAGTTGCCACAGGCTAGACAAGGAGAGCGAGATGCCGGCCCACGAGTCGGGCGGAGAAATGCGGAGGGCAAGAGGGAAGAGGGCGAAAGGCAGATAGATTGAGATAAGGATTAACCCTTCGCGGGCATGAGAGCTCCAGAGTTTACGAGTTTTTCGCACTTTCCGTACCTGCGCTTTGCAGCTATATTGCTATAGTCAGTATCGAGTCCACTGCTGGACGATTTTCGTATTTTCGTAATTGTATTTGAATAAAATTTATTATGTTATTTAAATAAGTAAAGCAATTAAATACAAGTTTAATTTCCACCTGTTAATGCAAGAATAGTCAAACATTGTATCAATTTTGTAATTTACGTTCTTTTACAAAACAGCTAAAAAGAAAGTTGGAAGACATTAATTATACTAACAATTTAATTTAATATTATCGTAATCTATATACATTATAAAAGGATTTAACCACTCAATCATGTGAAATTTTTAAAGTACCTATCTGTTCTGTAGATTATATCGTTGTATCATCTTTTAAGATAAAATAAATTATGAATAAATTGAACAAAATATCCGATTGAAGGAAGTTCATCAGGTTTAGTATTAACGAACGGATTTTGATGAAATTATAAATATAAGTTTATTATTATATATTAAACAACATGTTAAATTTTTAAGTTGTAAGAACCCTTACCAATGAGATATTAATAAAAGAAATTTTTGCAATTTAACATTGAATCTTATGTATAATATTCCTTTTTTCTAGACTTTCAACTTGAACTGTATAAGTAGTTATTAACGAACGATTTAACGCGCAGTAAAAGAATATTTAGGGAATATTTTTACAGCTTATACAACTCGCTAGCTTAACTAAAAAACTTATAATTTATATGTTTTTGTATTAAATAACTAAGCTTGAGCAGAATAACCTCCATTATCTAAGATAGCGGCAACGTTGAATTTTTTGACACAGCGCGTGTTGTTAAAATTAATAAATATAACAATATGAAACTATATAATGATCTAATAAAGTAAAGTTAATCGAAAATATTAACTAAGCTAGTCAATAGAAAGTTTGTTGCAACCTTGTTTTGACTTCCTACGTACCTGATGAACCTCCTAAATGCAAATTTTTTATTTAATATTATAATTAAAAAATTATGAAAATTATGAAAAAAATTTTCATCTCTAATTTCACTTCGAAAAAGGGTCATTTTATACTGTTAAACATTATTTCGGTTAAACCATATAATCTCAAATTAACTTTACAGAGAGAACGATGATAAAAACATTAATTTAGCAAAAACTTGGTTCGTGTTCCAACAGGACTTTTGTTACGCCAATCAAGTACTTTAATGCAACAAACAACTTAGTTGTTTCAACGAACAATTTTTTTACGTGCACGTGTGTATAAATCCTACACCACAAGTATCACAGGTACCTGCAATCATTCAGTTTACGTAGTAAATGATTTTTTTAATAATTACATCTTTAACAAAGAGGTAAAGCCAAAGAGATTTTAGAGAATGAGGTTTGTTTGTCGTATATAATGAAAATGAATTGTACAAATTAAATGAGAATTTCTCTTATTACTACAAATTGCACAGACTTTTAATTAATTTTTATAGCTCCGTGATCAGTTTTTATTCTTAGCACAATCTGTACTTTTAAAATTTGAACAGCTTAAAGTCTATATTAATTAAGTAAGTTAATTAAATAGCCAGTCAGATGAAATTAAATACAAGTTCATTAATTACTGTTATTTTTTCCAAGACATAAAATCTTTGTTATACTACGAATAAAAATTATTTTTAAAATTATAATATGAAAAGTATATTTATCTCTTCAAGTTATATAGATATACACTCTGTTTAAGGTGGATTAGTAAATAATGTAAGATTCTGAAATAATTGTCTAATTTTAAGAGTTATTTCTGGCTGGTTACAATAAATTTATAGCAGCCATGGAAGGTAGCAAAGTAATGTACACCGAGAACAGAAAATAAAGTGAAAGTATAAAGTCTTACAGTTAAGCACATATCATGCAATTTATCCAATTTCCTATCCACGGTTTAGATTTCAGTTTCAACCATCAATCAGGTGCTACAAAACGACCTCACCTTGGGCTCAGTTTCTCTCTTAATGTTTAGTATAACCGAGAACGACTTTTCTTATTACATCTTTAAAATCCTTAGATTTAATTACATGCTTTGTTTAACATAAAAGGAAAAAATTACCTTATATTTTCAATCGCATTGAAAATTAAAATTTTTGCAGGGTTTTTTTTCCATAAAGTATTAAAAAATAGTCAATAATTGTTGTGCATAAATGTTGCAACTTCAATAACTCTAAAGTGATGCTCCGGTTTATTAAATATTTGAGCAAAATTGATACTTTAAAATGTGTAGTAATAATAACTATACTTGATTTTCTTAAAAGGTTCAGGAATTGAATTTTGTGCAAAATAATTAGATCCGTGTATCGAGGTTATAAAGATATTGATCACTCTTTATGCTCATAATGTATAATCTACATATATTTTTTTACAGATATACACTAATGCATAAAATCAACATGAATTGGTGAATATCTTGATTTCCAGGGCCTATTTAATAAAACGCCAATACACGGGTCACATTATTTTGCGCAAATGAGTGCGAGTACAAGGAAATCCAGAACCCGCATCTTCAGTCATCTCCTTGTTAGTATGGTACACTTGTTTGAGCACTCGTTTTAGCTTTTCATTTTTGGTTGCATTCTTTATTTTAAATAAATTATTACATTATCTACATAGTAGTTTATTTCCTTAGCAGTTACCTCAAAATCTCTTACGTTTTTCTTTCAAATTTAAAAAAATGCTTTTATAAAAGTATTTCAACTTCAATAAATGGTCTAAAACTTTTACTTTACTTGATAAAGATTATTTTCAAATAATATAATTTCAATTTTAGACTGTCCTTCTTAATTAAGTTTAGCTTTGAATTTAATTTCATAGGCTATTTAATTTTTTAAAACCACCATCACCGTTCAAAAATTCAAAAACTCTTTTTCCTCAAAGCGTTACTATGCGTGCTTTAAACGAAAAGTTGAAACCGTGTGAAAAGTAGCACAGTCTTTTATTTCCCTTACTTTTTACTTTAAGAAAGTTTTATTTAAATTAAAAAGCATAAGCTGTCAAAATATGTAAATTCTAGCTGCGTGTAATAGCTTCATCTTCTGTAAAAGTATACTGCACTTTTATTAAAGTTTTTTTTTTAATTAAACATATTGCCTACTGTAATAAAAATAATTAACTTATTGTGCTAGGTTATTTAGAGGCCAATATAATACATTTTATATAAATATTTCGAATACTTACAAATTATACAAATTTTAATAAAAAAAGAGAAGAAAATTGTCAATTCTAAAAGCAATAAGTTATAAGACAATAATATAATTACTTACAGCACAATTCTATTACTAAATAACAATTTATGTATTGAGGTAAGAATGGGGTGCAGCATTTAAAAGTACTGAAAGTTGAACTGTGCGTAAAATGATTGTGAAATGTAATTGTCGGCAGCTTAATTTTTTTAATTACTTGCGATACTTTTTTTAATTACTTTTTTAAATGAACACATTTTTCGTAAAAAGAATTCTTAAAACTAAAGAATGCAGTGACTATATTCCATTTCAATAAGACAGCAGTCCAATATTTTAAGCATGCAGTAACTTTACAATGTAATTAATTAAGATACCATTATTTATAACTTGACAATTTAAAAATGATCATCAATCTAACTAAAAGTTATTTACTCGATTTTTTAAAACTAATCTACAATAATTATAATAAAACTGTAATAACTGTTTTGACTATATTACATTTAAAAAAAAGAATTTCATGAGTGATGATTGAATCAAAAATTGTTAAAAACTGCATGAATATAAATAGAATTGATGCGAAAAGAGAGGTTGACTTTGCGCTAAAAACCTAGCGCTGCGAAGCGATAACGAAGGTCATTAAATTTGGCCGCTGGACAACTGCTCGAAGAACTCAAGAGAGAGTGAGAGATAGAGTGAGTGAGAGAGCGAGAGAGAAAGACAAAAAGAGAGAGAGAGAGGCAGAAAAAAGAGGGCCACAAGCTCTGGACACGCAAAGCGCAGCAGCGTTAATGGTCGTTAACAAGAAGCAGTAGATTGCAGACTGGAAGAGGTTGTACAGTGCCGTTCGAATTTTTGGTTCCGCTTTATCGTCACGCACGATTCCAAGTGAATCAGGATGAATATTTCGCTTGCATGTGCGAATAATTGTATGGCGTAAAACTACAAGCTCAATTGAAAATTGTCAATAAAAAAAAACATTGGCCATTTTTCGGATGTTATAATACGCAGCTATGGATTTGCATGAAAAAATGAATTAGTTCGAGTGTTATTATTATTACACATGAAATACAATACTGTATTGTATAAACATTCAGCGAGAAATGCCAAGAAAAAGAAAATAGACAAGATATACCATATAATATCGTTGAACGTGACCAAGCTCAAGTTAGTTAGATTTACCACTCTTTCCACTTCCTTTATCCGCATATTCCGTTTTCGTAAAACAGATAAATTCCGTCGCAAGCTAATAGCCATTGTGAATACTGGGTCAAACAATTAGCGAATAACCAAATCTCGCACAAATTCACTGTAAAAACGTTCAAATTCCGCGACTCGTTGCATGGCGATGCAGTAGGAGAGAATAAAGAGTGAAATAAAAATGACTGATCCACATACGCTGAAAATGGGTCTGGCGCCACTCGCTCTCGTCTATTCAGTCGAGTTGCAACGCGCGAGCATTGAGTTCTCTCTGAATGTCGTGCTCTTCATAACACGTGTGTGACAGAATGCGTAAAAAGGAGGATGTAGGAGGAAAGGGTGTGCGAGCTCGAGGTCGAGAGATAGAATATAAATGCGGGGACGAGGCGCGCGTATAGCGAGGCTAAGAAATTACGTAGCTAGAATATATGCGACGGAGAGAAGGAAGAGGAAGGACAACGCAGGAGCGAGAGAGAGAGAGAGAGAGAGAAGGAAGAAGAAATTGAACGAGATACGGAGAATGCACGAGCAAGACAAAGAGAAGAAGCTGAGAAAAAAAGGGAAGCAATGAAGAAACAGAGGACACGAGGCCGCTATATAACTTGAGAAAGATGGATATAGAGCGAAGCTGTAAATCAGATGAGAGTGCCATATAATGAAAGCGAAGAAAGTGCGAGGGAGACAATACAGAAAGTATTTATACTAAAAGATTGGCATGTAACAAATGGCAATTGACGCAATACTTTAGAAAAGAAAAGTCTGGCAAAAATCGAAAATGTTATTTTTTATATCGAGCTAAGGAAACTCTGTAGTCACCATAAATTTAAAAGAAAAATTATTGGTCTTGGCAAAGAAAATAACGTAAGAAGAAGTCAACGCAACCATTACATTACAGTTTTTAATGCAATATATCCTTTATATAACGGCACACTTTGCTTCTTCAGAAACAATGTGCAAAGGACAAATGAGAAAAACTGGGTGCAGAACCGAAAAATTTAAGTGGCCGCACTCAAATGGTTGTCCGTGGCGTGGGGACCTTGTAACTCAATGAACGCGCGCGAGCGATAAAAATGTGCGAGTGGCGAAAATTTCGGAATATATAGCTCGTAATATAGCAAGGATATGCGTATATAGACTCGAAGTGCGATACTGCCTCGGAGCCAGTAGAGCTCCTCTGCGGCGAGGCGATATTTCTCTCCGAAGTCGAACTGAATAAATTTTTAACAAAAACCGCTGACTCCACGGTGTAATAGGTTTCTCCGACTGCTCGGTCGAGTTCTCGGTATTCTCCACGTGTCGCTATGGGCTCGCACTCGCACGCGACTGCCTGCGCTGCTGCTCTCTTTCTCTGCGCTCACGGCGTGCTGAGTTAAGCCTCGCTGTATATACATATATATATACCTAGTCTCCTCGCCTCCTGCGACCGCACCTCCTCTATACCCTCCGCTTTATCGTTGTCGCGTGAGGGACGAACGCGAAAGTCGTAAAATGCCCTTTGCGTTATTTACGGTTAACAGTCAGTCGTCAGAAATACTCGCGACCGCGATGCTACACACATACACATATACACACAGGCGCACGAACGCACACATGGAGACATTTGATGCTTAGCCGAGCAGCGGAGTTATTTATGAAACGAAAATTTTCTTGTCCCTTTTTCCCTTGATATTGGTATTTTCAGTTAAAAAAGCAGCCCTCCTTCCTCTCGCTTAGCTCCCTCCTCCCCTTTACTCCCTTTTATAGCCCTATACTCTTAACGCGTTTGTAAAACAAAAAGTCATCCGAGTAGATATAGGGCAGGTTGATGCTGCATATAGCGATATTCGCCGAAAAATTTCATATCGGTATTGCACCGCCGTCCTTTTCAAACAGTACATTCATATTTTATGATACAGCTTTTATAGGCCGTAGCTATTTTATCTTGTACAAGTATATTTATATTATTTTAAACGACAGCTACAAAATAGCCCCCCTTTTAAGTGAATTATTCATATATAATACATCCAAATACCTGTAAAGGATTTCTTAATTAATTATAAAAAAAAACATAATTATCTTTATTTTCTGCGACAAAAGTATAGTAGGATTTAGATGTATAATAAGCAGAATTCATTACGTCTGCAAAAATATTGGCTATGAACATTATATGGAAATTTGCATAAAATCTGTATTTACTAGAGCTCTGGTGGTAATAAATATTGAATAATATTGACTTTATGCGGTTATACAGTGCCGTGACTCCAAGTTGTTCAAGCCTATGCAAATCTTCAGCTTCTTATCATGGAAATGAGAATTAGTAGCTCCAAATCTGAGTGGGTTTTATCCTTACAACATCCTAATTTATGGGAACGGCAAAAATCTGGCTTAAATGAGTGTTTCAGATTTTTATATATTTAACGGGCACGACTATATGTACGACGAGCTCGTGCGGAATCTCTTAAATAGCTCGATCGGGCTGGAAAAATTTTGTAAAAGAAAAGACCGGGGAATCGATTGATGAGCAAGGCCTGGCAGCGATACGTTGGCGACGCGGCGGACGGATAAGAGGCACGACAATGCTATTTTATACGCTTTCGCTCTTCCTCCTGCTGACTTTCATCTTGGCATAAAGCCGTTCGCAAACATCGAGGACCCTCCAAGAGCACTTTGGACTATGCTAAAGAACGCAGTTTTTGCACCCTCGCTCGTCGCAGCCGCGCCGCCCGCTATACTCTATAAAGCCTTGGATCGGCGCGTAGTCTGATGAACTCGATTCTCGGCTGGCCGCAGCTGCTTTTTCCCCTTTCCACATATAAAATCGTAGACAACGCAATTTTTCTCCCTGTAGAATAACGTCTCTTAATCTGAATTTGAATTGCTTCCAGTTTATATATACATCTGCCTTTCGCATCATTTGCCTTTTGCATCATATATTTTGGAGTTTGCTGTCTCACGCTATATTCACAGATAGTTTTCCTTATACGTGCCAGTCACTATTACGAATACTTAATTCAAATTTTGGGTTATATGAAAGTGTGAGAAATAATATTTAGCATGAGAAATAGCCATCAATGCTTGACGGAACATTATTTTTATATCCAGCGCGAGTGTCTATTGAGAATCCGTTTGAAATGGGAGTAATTCTTAAAGCATTTGGGCGGTTAAAGGTGCGGTTAAAAAGAGTCTGCACTGCGTAAAATGTAGTTGCTGGGAGGAGTGACATTCGCTTTAAAGGGACCGAGAACGAAGCAATATGTAAATTCCGCTTCATTTTCCGTAAAAATGAATTTTTACACATCTCCCGGCAAACTTTATAAAATCCCCGTCTTGGGGAAGTCCAATAAAAGCGAGAACCCTATAAACCCTATAAACTAAAATCTGATCGAAGTGCTCTTTGATGCAAATATCGTAGCCCAGTGCATTCTTCGCTCGACAGGTTGCCCTTGCGCTCGAGTCTCCCCCGGCCGAGTAACTAAGAGAGACGGAATGAGGAAAGAAAAGTCCTAGAGAGAACGAAAGAGGGTTAGGGGATAGAAGAGGAGAGAGAGAGAGAGAGAGAGAGAGAGAGAGAGAGAGAGAGAGAGAGAGAGAAGCCCCAAAGTTTTAAGCGCACGACTATTTCAAGACAAAAAGGACCTCGGACATTTCGAAAAAGTTTCGCTGGAGCGAATGACGAGTCGGACTTTGAAAAAGTTGCCGTGAAACAGCAGATCTCTTCTCAGGGCTGACGGTGACGGTGGACGCGGGACGCCTCGGGCCACCGTTATACTTCTGACTCCCTCTGGTTATGCCCGACTCACTCGGCGGCTTCCCCGCCCTTGCACTGCACTGTGCAGCTCCTCTTCTCGTTTTCACCCCGCTCGCTTGCTTCCCATCTCCCCCCC
>UELV01070945.1:917-26637 GCA_900490015.1 Megastigmus stigmatizans
TCTCTCTCTCTCTCTCTCTCTCCCTCGACTTTCGTTGTATGGTCCCACGGGAGTAGACGGCATTTTCGGGGTGGTAGCGCGAGAGCGGCACATATCGCCGCCGATGATAGCCGCCCTCCCTCCCCCGCCCCTCACTTCCCTCCTTTTATACACGTATAGTACAGCAATTTCCGACGTAACAAAGTGCTGCGCGCGAAGTTGCCCTTGAGGCACAGATTGGGAGAGGAAAAGAGAGGGAGGTGGACTAGTGGGTCGCGCAGTTGTGCTGTTGGAAAGTATAGAGAGCGAGAGAGAGAGAGATAGTGAGAGAGAGAGAGGGAAGGATATATAGGGAGTGTCTAATGAGGGGATATAAGAGTATCGTTGGGTTTTTGCCGGGGAACGAGGTCGATCTTAAGTCGGTTACGCTCAATTTCTCGCTCTGCCGAGGGACGGGCGGCGGTTTCGACGCTGGCGGTGGCATCTCTGTATTCTCTGGCAGGTCTCCACGGATATATATCCCCGGGTAGTTTTGCTTTCGCGAACTACTTTATTCCGACTACGTGTGTCTTTCGAAACTTGTATTCTTTCTGTGTCGTTCCTCTCCTTGTGCCTCTCCTTTTTTCTCTCTTATCCCCGTGCCCGTTCGTCTGCCGTTTCTTCATCGCTTCCTTTTTTTTCGTCTACGTCTCTGCTTAAGTCGGGGAGGATAATACATTTTGCAGGTGGTGGGGACACGAGACCGGAAAGTTTTGGCATTGCTTTTTACTTGCGTGCGATATTTAGAGAAATAGTTTTCGAGGATGTATAAAAGTCTGCAGGAGTGACGAATTATGCATGAAATCGTACTGGGAAACTTTAGAAACTTGAAATTCTCCTGAACTTCGTGTAATTTTTATTTCCGTACGTCTTAATTATACATATAATGTTTTTGTAAGAGATAAGAGGTTTTATTTAATTTAAAGATTAGATATTTTACCATGAACAAATGTAAGGAATAAAATTAAGTGTGTTTATGATCTTCGTTTGGTGCTTTGTGTTCTTAACCTTGCTTAATTCACAACTAAATTAAGAACTGTTCCGTAGAGTTAGGTTAGAGGTTAGACACAAAACGACCATCATAAACACAACTAGTTTTATGTTACTAATAATTATTACGTAAAATATATATTCTGGTCCTGTTTCGCTATAGGACTTTCGTACGCTAAAGGTATAAGGAATACGGAATAAGAAATAACATTGCTGGTATATCTATACATATATGAGGAATAACGAAGAATAAGATCTTATTCCTCGTTAATCCTCGTATCTATAGATATACTACCAATATTATTTCTTATTCCTTATTCCTTATTCCTTTAGCGTGCGAAAGCGCTTACGTGTCCAGGACTTAAAAATGTTCAAAGTACTCCATTGGGAAAAAATTTTTTCGAATCGAAGACAAACCCATTGCAGGCGGATGATAAAATAATTTGTTAAATCAAGAAGAAATGTGTATTGATTTGATGAAATATTTAGTTACTACATTGACAATTTAATAATGTAAAATAAATATTGTTGTAAAATTAAATTTTCATTGCAGTAAGTAAATATTTTATTAAATCAATAACTTTTTCTTCTTGACTTAACAAATTAATTTATCATCCACCCACAATGAAGATGCTTTGATTAAAAAAAATTTTGTACCAAATTTTTGGTGAAAATTAGGTAGTGAAATTTAGAGTGAGTAAACAGTTTGTTACATATAAATCAATCCAGATACGAAAATATTTAAATAATTGCTATCGGGTCTTGTATTACGCCGTAAAAATTATGACATCAAAATTTACAAGAATTTCCTGGTGAAATGTGAAACTAACTAAAATATGTATTCTTTACTTCACGATAGTAGTTATGAAATTAAATTGTAAGTACCTCTATAAATACATGTTGTCTCGGGATTAACACGAATTTAATATTCTTACATATTTCTCTTCATCTATGTTTTGTGTTGATGAGCATATAAATAGAATGTATTTCTAGTTTATATAACACAGAAAAATGAATGAATTTTTTTAATAATCCAATTTAAAAACTTTTATTTTATATAACAATATAATACGTACCTAAATATATAACTTTGTTAAATTTAGTGTAAAAATATTAGTTGTACCACAACGATTTTAAAATCCCTAATAAAGAAATAATAAAATTGACATTTAGAGATTGAATGAATATTTAAAGATGAGAAAATAAAATGTCAAAACATATTTTAAGTTTTATGTAATTTAAATCATAGATATTTAAATGTATTTTTCAAGCTCTGTATGTGATTAATATTATTCATTGGATTTATGTCGAGCAATATCATCGTTACTTTTTAGCTATATTATCACGTTTAACAAAGGCTTTGAACAAATTTCATAATAATTTCGCATGTGAAGTTAGCATTGATGAACATTTTAAAATTATTTTCCAACGCATTATAATTTGAATAAAGGCTTTTTAGTTAACACCATATCCTTACAAATACACTCGCAAATTATTTCTTTCTATAAAATACGATAAAATCAACATTTACGTTAATAAATACAATTCGTATTTACGAGATTGTCAGGATTATTGTATAATAAGCACGATGACACTTACAGTTGCGACAATTAAGTTAGAGAGAATAAGGAACTGATGGTATACACTGCGATGATAATATTTTGCACGCTGTAATTAATTTGCAATGAATCGATCTACTTACATAAGTTGAAATATAATTTTTATAATAACTAACATTTAACATTTTTTAGAGTAATTTAGACAATATACTAAATTACTTCCGATTTTATCTACTTACTCCTGTCATTTTATTTTTTATAACAATCTTTACTATATTTATATTTAATAAGTAAAATTTAGCAATAATGATTTTTATACTACTTTAACCTAAAAATCGCAACTTTGACATGATTTTTAGGCTCTCATGGTATAAAATATTGTTCGACACTGGTGTGTAAGTTGTTTTATTAGCGCATGGGACGTTTTTCGCTCGAGCGAAGCGAGAATGAATTTATATTCTTCATTTGGCTATTTCGAAGACTTTTTCAGCCAAATACATTTTTTAAAGCATCATTGTTGTCGTTAACATTTTTTACAAGTCACTTTATTCATTGCAAAATAACACTTTTATGTATTTCGGCTTGAGCTTTTCAGTTATATGTGTAGTGATATTTCGTGTAAAAGTGGAAGCCATTTTTATGAAATGCTGTAGCAGTTGACATGAGTCTTCGTTATATGAATAACAGTTACTCACTACTGTTCCAAACAGGATGAAATGTTCGATTCCACGTAGTAAATTATGACCTCGTAAATCTGTTTATTTTTTCTAGGGTCTTTTTTTATTTACACATACTATTATTTGCATATTAATTGTTTATAAAATTTGTATAAATCTGGATGAGATGGCTTTCTGTACAATTTCATTTTAATAATTTAAAATATCTTTGTTCGCGCGCTCCTTTTCTTCATTACTCCGTTATTACGCGAAGTTCAGCTAGCAGCTAGCAGCTATACGGGATATATAGAAATCGAAAATCCCCGGGTAAGTTGCTCAACCGCAGTACGCATCGAATTCTCCAAATCCAAAGATATTCCAGCAGCGTATAGATTCTGCGATTGCCGAGGGCGAGATATCGCAACACTGAAAGAGTTTCTTTCTCTCCCCTCTCTCACTCAGCCTCTCTCGTCATCTCCCTCTTTCTCTCTGGCTTATCGAGATTTCCCGTTACCATATCAGATTGAACTATATACATGTGACTGCATACCTACCCTATACATTCTATTTCTTGATGCATATATATGTGTGTGGACCCTCGCATTGAGTAATCCGATGTAATGTGAAAATAGAAAAATTCCTTGAAACTCTGCGAACATACCATGCTATCATCTGATTTCTGTTATTTATCGTAAATACACTTGTTTATTGTTTAATAGATCGCTGTGTGTAGATTAGAAAAACCTGGCTTGGCTATAGATAGACGAACCTATAAAGCAAAATCGTTAGATTATCCCCAACCTCTTGTCTGCGAATATTTCCAGTCTTGTTCCAAAAACTTATACACGTACTCCTAACCTTTCGCACACGAAATCTCGAAAAGTAAACAGTTCTCCCCCTACCCACGCCAGAAATCCACTCGACTGGATCACTTAACGCGCCTAGAAAGTCTCGTATATGTATATATATTTCTACATGGCACAACGACTGCCATAACTCTGGAGTGCATTTTCGCAGGTTGCGCCGTAGTCGGAGCACCGCAGGATCGGCGGCATAAAATTGCTAGAGTCGCTTCGCGTCCCCGTATGCGCACTGCAGCGGCCGTGGAAGAGAGAGAGAGAGAGAGAGAGAGAGAGAGAGAGAGGAAGGAGGCAAAAGAGGAGCAGTAGGTGGCGACGTATACGACGAAGAGGTTGCACACGTGCTACAACCGCATTCCTCTCGTTGTAAAAGTGGGTTTGGCGGCGTGGGCAAACGAGAGAGAGAGAGAGAGAGAACGAGTAAATTAGGAGGAAGGAAGGAAGGGAGAGAGAGAGAGAGATTTCATCGATCCCGCAGTGTAGTGTATATAACGCGTCAGCGTCGTGCAGGGTTAATGGTGGCATGGCGGCAGCGGCTTGTCATGGGACGCGAGCTGCGATAAAGAACGAGGTGCGAGTACTGTCGCCGCACCGCGCAACGACAGGAATTACGACAAGCATTTTACTCGTTGAGAGACCCTCCGACTCTCTCTCCCTCTCTCTCGCCATCTCCCTCTCTCTCACACACACAAGCACATGTACACATAGGTATACACACACTTTTTCCTCGCTTGACACGAGTCGGTGAAGGATGGCACTTTTAACAAGTCGCTCTTTTTTTTAATATCGGTCATGAGAGCGCGCCGCGCAGAAGTGAAAAAAGAGCTCGATGCCCGGTAGTAGAGGGACTCGTCGCTCTGTCACTCCTGCAGCTCTTATCAGACGGTGCAATTATTTTTGAGGACTGGGACTTCGAGTGCAGAGGAGAGGGAGACGAGTGAGAGTGCAGGATCGCTCGTAAGGACTTAATGAATTGCGATAGAAGTTTTGAGTTGATTTAGCGTCCAAGTCGATTTAAGTTGATTAATGCAGCCCTCTCTCTCTCTCTATCTCTCTCGATCCTAGAGCTCAGATATTATTTTGGAGCGGTGTAGCTTGTGCGCGCGCGCGACCCTTTGCATTGCAAATTCTGTTTGAGCTAGTTAAGCAGGCTTTAATTCCCCTTACCTCGACCAAGTATAACAAATATTCTAAGGTTCGTTACTTTTTATCGCGGCGTCCAATCGCCTTAATCTGCTTTACCCCGAGACTATAGACGACGGCCGCATGGACTTACCTTCTATATATGCCCGATAAGGATATATTACCCTGTAATTAAGCGCGAGTTCGTATTTTAGTGCAGGTCGTAAGTAAGTTTTCACAGGAATGGACGATCCCTTTGAGCGGTGCTCGCTTCATGTGCACTGATTGGGAAATTCGATGTGTGGGCGCGTCGATGAAAAATCCCCCTCCCCCTCTCCCCCGTCCCCTTCCCACGCACGGCGGTGAACTGTAAAAAGAATTGGTAATTCCCTGAAATTCCACTTTCTGCACCTGGACTATTTTCCACCTTTGGTTTACATTCTATTTTTCCGTGAGAGGTGGATCGGCTTGTTTTCTTTTTTTTTTACTTTTGCGTTTGTTAGATGGCATATCGCGGTATAATCGAATAAAAATGAAGTGGAAAAAGTTTTCTATAAGCTTTGGACAAAAAGAAAATACTGAAACAGTACCGATTGAAATATTCTTTGAAACGTTAATTCAACGTAATTATACATTTGCATGATTCGTACTGAATTAAAGCTGCGCAGTTCTGCATATATATATATAGAGAGGTGGAATGGTATCGTCATCCGTAATTTAGATTTTCCGAGTGAAACGTTCTATTTCTTAAAATAGAAAAGGGATACATCGTTTCAAATGAGATTTCCGATACGGTATTTACTCGATAATTCAACAAAACCATTCTTAATTTACAAATTATCATTCCGTAGATTGTCATCGAGCATTATTTTTTCTCTATGCTATACTAAAGGTGCATTTTGAATTTTAGCTAACTCTCGAATATCTGATTCAGTAGATACATGTTCAAGCAGATTCAATGTTTTATATACTCTTTGTTAGACCTATAAAGCTAAAAATACATATGGCACCTATATTTAATTTAAAAAATAAAGACATGAACGAACATGAATCAAAGTTGGGACCAAAGAATATTTAGAAAGCGATAGATTGTATTATACTTTTATGGTAAGCATATATTATAGAGTCCACATATTTAACCTTTAGAGTGGCGGGATTTAGGGCACGTAACTCCCTTCGGAAAATATATAAAAAAGGTATCTTATATCATGGGTTGACGATGGGTAAAGTTTCGATCGTGGGTCGAGGCACTATAGTGGCTTTCCGGACCGAAACGGTAACGCGCTGTGTACAGTATTTTTTTTTAAATCTTGGTAGTCGATTCGCAGTGTTTTTTACAATTTGATGTTTCGGAAGATAATTTTTCTTTTATCGGAAAAATACTAAAGATATATCGGAGTAAAACTCGGGGCCGCTTCTTGAAAATGTTGGAAGGGTTAAACTAAGTTTTTTGTTGGACCACTATAGTGGCTTTCCGGTACTCTATAGGGTTAATTATAATTAATTAAATATTAATGAAGCCGTAAATTCTGTTATATTCAACTACGCACAATTCACCTATATAAATGGAGCTTTATAATTAATTTTGTGTTATAATTTCATAAGCATATTGACGCTTTTTCAAATATTCGCACTAAAATAGGTTGTGAGTTAAAAATATTTTTAGACTTTGGATACGTCATAAATTTTAGCATCGATGTTCGTTTTATTAATTGGTCTATTATATTCATCCTACCATAGATACCATAACTGTTAAAAGTTAATCATCTTCCGGTTTCTGAAATTTCAAGGCTTTCTGTAAGTCATCTGTTTTGAAATATAAAAAAGTATCAAGAGCATAACTGCACTGTTCTTACCAAAACTCCTACCATCCATCGTTACGGTATACATTTATTTATATATATATATAACATTACGCTTACACATCCGCGTAGAATAATACGAATTCCTTCTGTAGGCCCTTGATGTAATTAAACTCAAAGTTTAACTCCAATAGAGTACAAATTGGAACTGAATACCTGTAACTCATTGCATTCGAGATAGTTTGATCACATCTAAAAGTGCACAGAGTTTAAATTCAGTGTTTGCTACTGTGAATGGAGAATATATCGAATAATCATCGATATGTGTTATTGTAAACAGGTTCTTGGCAAGAAATCATAAAAGCTATCTACTTTGTCAATTTAAATATTGATGAACTGGATGACTGTACATTTTTATAGTTCGAAGAATAGATTTGTTTAATTTATGGTAGGATTCTATTCGATTAGAAATTTCGCCGTTAAGTTGAATGAAATATTTGATCTTTTAAAAGCAGGTACTAAATAATCTGCTGAGTAATCAATATATTATTTATATGCAAGCCCATTATTTTCTCATACAAGACAAAGAATATCTCTCCAAGACGAGCAAAATATGTTAATAAGAATATTAAAATACAAAAAAGTAGCAATAAACGATAGCGCAGTGATTATATCACACACGTTTGCTATGATGCATCGCGGGTAAATCGAATCGCGAGTTCACCTGCTTTCCTCTTCATATAATATACTATAATACACGTAAAGCAAGGAGATAAATTTGATTTATGTGAAAAAAAGGAAAATTTTTCCTAGTTCGTACTGTTTGGATCTACACTTTTTCTCGTACGTTATTTATGATATCACTTAAGGAGAGGCCTTAAATACCATTTATTTATTCATGACGGGTAAATTACGATGGATGGTAAATGGCATGCGCGCTATAATCCCGAGGGAACGCGCCGCGGCGGACGTTGGGGAGTCTTTTGAAGCGAGTGGAGAGACTGTGTGTGTGTACGAGAGAGAGAGAGAGAGGGGGGGGGGGAGCAGCCCTCTGCCGCGTTGACGAAAAACCTTTAAAACGCTTCTTTTGATGCACGCAGGCGCAAAGTGTCGATAAAAGGGAAAATAAGCTTGGAATGTTCATCGTCAATTTTTAATACCGTGTTCATGCTCGTCCTTTTTTACTGTCTCTCTCTCGCTCTCTTTCTCTCTATACCGTGCATTTGCTCCCCATCCCTGCTCTCTTCTTTCTTTTCTGCTTTAATCCTGTCGCTCGCGAACAAAAGTTGAATTTGTTTCGTGACTGGTGGATTCCTTAGAAAACTTTAGCACGTAATCACTAAAAACGTAACAAATGTCGCGTCGACGTTCTCCTTTTTCCTCGAGGGCATAGTTTCGTCCTTGTCATTTTTCATTTCCGACTTAGCGCATGAATAAACTTTGTCAACTCCTCTCTTAATTAACTCTTGCAACGTAAATGCTTCCTTTTGAAGGGCTCTTCAAGACTCTACCTGTGGCTCGATGTATTTGTAGAGTTGATTTATCTTCTTGCGTATATGCTTTAATTCCTGCAATCGGGCCATAGTACTTTTGGTGAGCGCATAAAAACCTCTGTATTTAGCTGGGTTTGCTAGCTAACTCAACTAACAGCACCAGTGAAAGATCATTTAAGACACTCGACACTTTCATGAATTGGTTTTTCCACACTATACTAATCTAATTATTAAAAGAGAATGTAAATATTCATTGTTTAAGATTTGATGTATTCAACAAAAGTATTTACTTTTATTAATAAAGTGATTCATCTATAAAAATTAATAACTAAAGGCAAAACTTTCAAAACAGCAGTGAATGCCCAAAAGCTCTAGTGAACGATCGTGCAAACTAAATGGGAGACGAGGTGATTTACTGGTGCACATTTATTGCATTTTTTCCGTAGCGAAAATATTTAAGTGGAATACATTTTTTACGGAACTGATCATTCACTGGTGACCGGTCTTTTAGTGGTACAGTTACCATACTTCGGTAATATGTGGGAGTGAAAAAAATAACTTTACACGGACTGTGTACTTCAAAAAATATATAGAGCAAAATAACTGTCATTGCGTCTTTGATGCTTATACAATTGCATAAATTATTAAGCATTGTTTTGTTTCAAAGCTTCCAAAGATGAAAGCTAAATGCTAAATCACTTCATCTTCACAGTAAATTAGTGATATAAAAATTCTAGTTTAACATTTAGAGACTGCAAAGCAATTTCAGGAAATAAAATCCGTTATAAAACTTTTCTATAAAGTTTTTGTAAAATACTATTTAAACATGAAAATTGTAGACAGTGTTTTTCTATCATATTTATATTTTAAACGTTGGCTGTTATTTAGATACCTAAAAACAAATCTATTTTTTGGGTCATTGACCATTGTTCAACTAGATTATTTTCGAAATAAAGTTTTCAAAACATTGCCCTTTTAGTATATATATTCAGATAAAAAACAAACATGTTATATCCTATTGTTTATCTGACAATATTTATTGAAACTGTTTTCATTCGGTGTTTATCTTGCACAATAAAATAAAAAAAAATCTTGTTGAAAAGCGAAGGAGAAATACTAGAAATGAATTTTTGGATTGATTGATGTCTTATAATTTTATTGTGTTAGATAAACAAATATTTTTGAATGAAAGATCACTAGAATCTTTAAACATCTAGATCGAACGAAATATAATCTTATAAGGTATTAGTATCTTCTGTTATTTAACATTCGTTAGAAATATAGTTAAAAAAGAACAGTTTCACTCATGACCCAATACAACACAGTAGCACTAACACCGAAGCTGAAGAAGTCTATTGACACAGGCATTAAAACATTAATTCTTGATTCATACCAAGCCTCAAGCATATACCGAACGAGGCATTCCAAAAACTTCAACAGCCTTTCGGCTTTTAAAAGTCATCGCAACGAGCCCTGACACACACACACACACACACACACACACACACACATACATACATACGCACACAGCCCAAACTCCCCATGTAGACACTGGATTCTGCGGCCCCCTAAGAGATACGGTTTCATTCGTTGTCCCGAGCAAGTGGCCACTTAAAAAGTTTTAATCGTCCCCGGAACTCTGCCACTCGTTAATCCCTTCTACACCGATCTCTCTCTCTCTCTCTCTCTCTCTCTCTCTCTCACACACACACACTTTTACCCCAGCAGTTCATCCGCGCGAATACTGCGCGTACTGCACCTACCCTCGTTTTCCACCGAGCGATACGTCCACTTTATTTCAGGAGGACAGAGAAGGGACTCTACTCTCTCTCTCTCTCTCTCTCTCTCTCTGTCTCTCTATTCTCTCCGCGGGCATAAGTTAGTCATAGTCCATTTCCCGGTTTTAGAGTTGAGCGGTGCTCTCGCTCGCGCGGGCGCGTTAGCATGAAGTCTCTAGGTTGGCGCGCTGAGTGTCAAAAGCGGCTTGATTGTCCTTCTCTCGTCGCTTGCCTGACACACACACACACATACACGCAGACACGCAGACACGCAGACACGCAGACCCGAGCAAGCCAAGCGAGCCCAGCGGTTTACGTGCTGGTAGCTGCAAGACGCGCGGCAATATGATCGGACCAACTTCAATTCGCTCGCTGATTAATCCCTGCTTTCTACCCCCTTTCACCCTATACCCTGCACAGCAAGCTCTCTCGAGTTCTCTCTCTCTCTCTCTCTCTCGCGCGCGCGCTCGCGCGTACCCGCGTATTATACGAGTATATATACGGGGTGCGCGCTCGAAACTATACCGGCCGCCAGGACGAAATTGACTCTGCGGTCGCGCCGCCTGCGAAGTAATCAACCCGAACTTTCTCAACAATTTTCGATAACTGTTTTTTACGGCTACTTGTCGCTGCGCTCGTCGAAAATTCAATTGCATATAATATACGCTTTTAGAGGCTGGAAATTATTATTATCGATGACTTGGCGTTGAATAAATAAAAATAAACATCTGTCGTCTATGAATGATTATTTGTACTTTATGAAGATGCTATTAATTTTTGGATGTTAAGGTAGAAATGTTCCTTATATTCTGCTCATTTCATATATTATATTCATTTTACATTACTTATATAAGTATTAAATTTATGTAAGAGCCCTTAATTATAAACTTTAAATGTTCATAAAATTTAACGTTATATTGTCCTTTAATGGACTCAATAAAATATAATGCATTATGCATATCGTAAAGTGAGCAGCAATTGGAGTATTCACCTTACCTTAGCTCTTCTTCGCTAATTACTGCTAGCGTAATGGCAATCATGTGATTAAAATTGAATATTCAAAATGCATAAAATTAACAAAAGAAAAATGCATCAGTAACACGCAGCATCCATGTAGAAAGTTAACGAATCTACGCAAAAATCGCTAGTGACTGTTCATAAACTCGGTTACGTTTCTACGTTTTCACCAAGAATACTTTCGAAAAACTGTATGGCACTCAAATTCTTGTGCCCATACTGTAATTTAATTTGAATTTCAAGCGCAGTAAGTTATTTAATGCGTAACACATAAGACCATTAAAAAGTTTATGGTCGTGCTATTACGGCACATTTTATGCTTCAAAGTATTTGTCGCGTACTCCCTACAGTTACGTTTAAAAGTTAATTCTGATATAGATTTTTTAATAAAAGCGATTTCTCGTAGAGCACACTAATAATGGGATTTTTGCAATTTGTTTCGTGAAACAATAAAATTTTTAATGTCCCAGTTTAAATAATTGAAAAACCATGAATATATATATACATATATATATATTCAGAGTTTGGTGGGTTATTAGTTTGGCCGAACTAGGTTCGGCTTGTAACGTATATGTATATAACGTAAAAATATTTTTTAAAGGACTAAAAGTTATGCGCATTTCCATTGAATAAATGTGGACTTCGTAAAAGCGCAAGTTCTAGATAAATCAGTATTATATACACAATTATTTCCATCGTTTTCGCAGTGAACATAATTTTTCTGTCACGTCAATTAACAAATATGTACAGTTTTCAATTAAAATCATGAAAGGTAGCTTCCTGGATTGTTAAATCAACAATTTTAAACAAAACATGTTATTCTATACAAAAACGCTCGCGCGTATGCGCATACCCAGATATATAATCAGAATCCTTCACCAAAAGGAAGGAATGCAGAATGAGCTGTCCAATTAGATGTTGTTGCACCGCTTGAAATGTGAAAATCTGAATGAAATAAAAGAGTCGTGTTTATATACACGTCTGATCCCTGAAATGCAGTGAGTGCGCACCGGCGAAAGAAAAAAAAAGACAAGAAAAGGGAGGCTTGTATAAAATGGGTATAGGCCAGAGCGCTTGTTGAGCTGCAGGCCAAGATCTCTCCCAGATATACTTAACTTTGCGAGGAAATGAAGAGATAAAGCGGCCCGAAAAGGGAATGCGAAAGGAGGACTGAAGAGAACGAAACGAAAAATGAACGAGGAAAAGGTAGAGCGCGCCCAAGTACCGCACGCGACTTTTCCATACACACACACTCCTGCGCTTTTTATTTTTCTAAGTTAGTCTCTTTCTCCGTATTCTCGCTCTCTCTCCCTCTTTCTACTCTGTTCACAAGTCCACGCGCGCAGCAACCACTGCACTATGCCTGGGAGGCACGAGACGCAGCTCTTCTCGCTCTTCCTCGACAGAGGAGTACTAGTAGGTGAAAGAGAGAGAGAGAGAGAGAGAGAAGATGGGAGGGCGGGAGGGAGAGAGCGAGTTCAACCCTTCTCCGTAATTCCAACTGGGATTCTTCGGCTCAACCAGTTCAAGCAGCGACTACCGACCACTTCCGGAAGAAGGTCAACTAGTTTTGCCCTTCTTTCAAGGTTGTTGTGTCGAAGGGTCTCTTCTCTCTCTCTCTCTCTCTTTCTCTCTCTCTCTCTCTCTCTCTATCTCTGTTGGTCTCTTGCGATTTTACGATTCCACGCACGGGCTTGAATCTTCTTTACGTGATGGCTCTGCTACAAAGACGTACGTACTCCTCCTTTCACGTGTGCCTATGTGCTTTTTTTCTCTCCATCCGAGACATTCCACCTTCCTTCCCTTCAACCGGAATCTAATTCGTTTTTCTATTTTCTCCTTTACACGCGTTGATTTCTCGTTTTTTCTATTTCCAGTTTTCATTATGCACGTATGTGTCGGTATGTGTGTCGCGTTGCTGAAAAGGCGGAAGTGACAATAGCTTGACAATATTAAGAAATTCTGCGACAAAAGTTATTTTACTTTATATGATATTACAATAATGATAATACGCTTCTACAATTTAAAAACTTTAGATATTCTTTATTAACTTTTGTACTATTAAAATAGGGGAGAGCGGGGTATGTTGCGCAGGTAGATAAATTGACACACTATTAATAACTTACGCAGACGGCACACTTTTTCAAAAATTTGAAATGAATACGCTATGAATTCTAAATTAATATGAAAAAAGCTTCTCATTTTCTTCAAAAAGAGTTCATTAATTAACGAGTAAATGTCAGTAGATCTTAATACAGTTTGAATACTCCGACTAATCACAAATTGTGGAAAATGTATTCATAAATAATTACTAAATATATTCATTTATTGTTCATAAATAATTCATTTTTTATTAATTATTTCACTACTAGTCGTTCATTTTAATCGGAAAAAGTTATTCACAAACATTCATAACTTAGTGCTATATTTATGAAATGAAGTTTAAATGGAGAATACTTAATGAACACAATATGATCATTTTTTTATATTCTTTAGGAATTCAGTAAAATTTCATGAATTCAAAAAGAATTCATTTTTAATTGGTTTTGCCGTCTGGGTTATTGTAAGCGCACGGTATTGCACCGCGGGTCAGTCGCCATAAATACTGTGTAGAGTAACGAACATTTTGAGAGAGTCTGAGAGATTAAGCTATTGGCAGAAGAATTTAGGTAGTTCTTTTATCTTCATGTACCCATCAGAGAAAATTTTCTAAATTTTGTTTAAAGTTTATTTATTCTATTAAGGTAAATTAGGAGAAATCCATTAATAGTCAGTATTTTAAAGGCCATGAAGACTCTTCAAACGTATATTAATTGTTTTGCATAATTTTATAATTTTTAAGAAAAATGGAATTATATTTTTTTGGTTTGGTCGGGGCATGTTGACACAATTTGTTTAGGGCAAATACCAAACCGAAAATTTGATGCCAATGTGCCCCATTAATATTTTTCACTTAAAAATTCATGTATTTGAAATTTTTTGTGTAGATAATGGTTCGTAAGCACAAAACCATCTCCAAAATACTTAAAAATTTTAAATTCTATTTTTAGATTATAATAATAATAATAATTTATTCCAGAAATAACTTATGAAAGCAAACAATTTTATTTTTCAAATTATATTGTTCTGTATATTATGTTAAATTGTGTTACACTGTTACTTAAATACTATTGTGTAACTAATATGTAAGTTGCTTCGGTATTTTCAATTAAAAAATTGACACAAACTGACATAACAAAAGAAATATTTATAACAATTAAACAAAGCGTTGTGGAAATTCCGTATAAGTCACTATGCATTCGTCATACTAAGAACTTTTGAATAAATAGATCAGATATAGTAAAAAATAATTATAGTATGAATTTGAATAATAAATTTAAAAATTGTGTCGATTTTCCCCGCTCTCCCCCACTTATAAGATTTTAATCAATCTGGCTATGCAGTCCGCTAAAACAAATCAAAACCACTTTCCTTTTTAATTACGTCAAATAGCTACGACGTGTATTTTTGTCAAACGAAAATGCTTTTAATGAAAACGCGAATTAATTGATAAGTATAATTATGTTTAATAGTTTATTTTAATGAAAAATGTTCCAAGTGTCTTGTACGTAGTTAAATTATGAAGATAATTTATACTTGAATTTCAAAATTAAAAATTTCAATTTACTTAAAGTAACAAAGGTGAAAATCCAATTAAACTGAGTTCACTTTTTAACTTTGGCTTCCCGGCATAAAGAATGTAATATTACTCATAATGAATTACACTGAGCATTATTAATAAGTATATGTACATTAATACAACATCAAATTGAAGTATTACGCATATCCACAAAAGAAGGATCAGAAATCAATATATGTTATCTTACGTATTTTGAGACGCTAATTCCAAATCTAAAGTAAAAATAGGTGCGTTTCGAGGCCGATATTCTTTAAATACCATTTTATTGCTCTAAAATCAAGTAATCAATACCGATACTCGTTACACCGACAAAGAAGCAATTGATCCTATTATTTTCAAGTAATCTAGCTCTCCAAACCAAAAACCATACACTCATCCTCAAAACCCATAAACTCCCTAAAAGAATAGCTAAAGTGTTTTGTCTTGACAGTAAACGACGAATTTAATCACCGATTTCAATTGCAGTTAACTTAGGGTACCTATTAAAATACATCAAAATGAAAGGCTCACTTGTTCGTCTGCCTCAGGCGTAAAAATGAAAGGCATCAAGTTAATCTCGTTAGGGTGATCCTGTCGTTGTTAAGTACCGTAAGTATACCACATGCTTGCTATACCGGGGACATGTGACCATGTAAGCTTTTTGTTGTCAAGTAAACAATACCGATGCTCATTGCCCCAAAGACAGGCAAACAAGGAAACCTTTTATTTTGAAGTATCTTAGTATGTACCCTAATCTCTTATTTTAGGGGCAGATCTCATGTCCCTTTTTGTGACCCTATGTTATCAATAATTAAAATAGTTATAACGGTTGTTGACAAAATATGTATAATAAATATTTTATAATAAAAAATGACTATGATTAAATAAATTAAGAGAATGAATCCATTGTTTTATTCCTAAAAATAAGCACATGTATACATTTATGAGAGAATATTTAAACTGATTCGTTCCATATCAAATTCTCAGATTATACATTCAAAATGTATCCAAGATAATGATGTATTACTTAAACGATTAATTATGAAAACTTATGCAAATAAATTGTTGTATAGGACGAATAAAAATTATTAATAAATATAACGTCGCGTCTATGAAATTTATATTCTCTAAATGAAAAGATTTTTAATAATGTATTTAATTAATCCAAATAATTTTATCGCTACTTATAAATCAGTTGGGTATTATATCCACTTAAATAAAATTATCTTTAATAATAATAATAATATGCATTTATCCAAATCCAACATTAACATGAATTTTATAACTTTTATAGGCACCTCCGCCAAACGGCTACGGCCTTACCCGTAATTCGCAAGTGACTGGGATAATTAAATACATATACAATATGAATCGGTTTCGTCTAGTGCAGTGGCTTAAAATTTATATGAGCCGAAAATGAATTATTTTTTATTCCAAAATCAGGCTATTCTCATCCAACCTTTTGGCGAAAGAGACCAAAACAATTCGACCAGATATTGCCGAGCAATCGGACAGCAGCACCGCCACCAGTAGCGCAGCCCCGCAACGCATTATCCCCGCAGTACACTCGAACCAAAAGGAGGAAAATAGCCCATATAATGCACATACGAACCGCAACGCGATTGCGCCGTAAACTGTGCATGCCTTTGAGTTATCTATCGATGACAGATCAACATACGGTTGCACCTTCTCTCTCTCTCTCTCTCTCTCTCTCTCTCTCTCTCTCTCTCTCACTGTCTCTATGCGGATGTTCCGGTACGACGACGAAGACTGGGGAGTTAGAGAGATGGTGTAGTGGTAGTAGGGGGGTGGTAGGGTAAAGTGAGCTGTGGAAGGGGGCACATCCGTCTACATTACGCTGCATAATTCATGGGCCTGTCATAGACGCGCGAGCCGGATAATAGTGCCGCATTGGCCAGGGAACTCTCCATTGTTAGCGCTGTGCGCGAGAGCGAGAGAGAGAGAGGGGAAAGAGCTTCGTGGAGCGGCGGACTGGTATGTACCGACTAGTCCTCTCTGAAACCAAAGGGGAACCGCGCTGGCGCTTGATGCAGACGCCAACGACGACGACGACGACGACGACGGCTACGACGACGAGTGGAAACGTGCCTCTGTGTCGCTCTCTCTCTCTCTCTCTCTCTCTCTCTCCCTCTCTCCCTCTCTCTCTCTCTTGCCATGCCTTGTCACACGGAACGTACAACTACGCGTGCGATTACGAGCTTGCCTGTATATATAGGGGCTTGTGCGTGTGACTGTGTGCGTGTATGTGTGTGTGTGCATAGAGGTGATGCCTGTGGAATCAGTCCAGTCCTGCGCGACGGTATAAGCCTCCACCTGCGGATATTGAGTGCGTCAGATAAACAGATTATTATCTGTACGTGGAGAGAGAGAGGGGGGGGAGAGGGAGGGAAGATTGTACAGAGACTCTGACGCTGATAATGACGCTCACTAGCTTCGTCGGGGCTTGAAGGAGAGATACGAGGAATGGATTACAAAGCGTTTTCAAACCTTCAACATTTACGTGCGGGTTTGAGAACGTAATGAGTTTTGCCCCTTTTGTTTGCGCTGATACATATTACATATTTGGTTTTAGCCTGTTATTATGGGTCCGTTTTCGATATTCATGCATTGAGCGATGCTCATTGTATACTTGTTGCGTTTTGATGTAATCTTCAAAGTCTCGCTCGACGTCAATGTTGTAGAAAAAGAATATTGATATTTATTCTAGAAATTACCAAATTTATTATATAATTATAGGCTACTATCACCGGAAAATCTGGAATAATTAGGAAATAAATAATAAACTTTACAAATAAGAAATCTCTCAACCTATTCAACTACACCTTCAAAAGAAAAGAATCGATCTGCAGGTTACTGGTATAGGGAATATGTCACGATTCAAGATCTATGTAGATGCGAATTTCGTTATGCACTAAATTCCATTAACGCGCAACTTTGTCGCTCAAAAATTATTGCGCGAACGCGACGCTTTATTATAATTAATCAAGTTTTGCTTAAGTCCTTGCATAGCATTGAAGGCTTGGGAAGTTTGATATAAAGCTGGAAGAATTTTCATATGAAATTGCACAAAATAACGTAAAAGGCATTCTCTGTAAAATTCCTTATCAATATTTAGCAGGGTCTGAATATTCTAAATTTCAGATGGAAATTCTTTGGACGGGAAAAAGAAAGAAAAGTTATTAGTGACAAATAGATTGCTTTAGAAGTTTTTCTTTTGCGAACAGGTTATATTGACTGTCTGTTCAAGCAATACGCCATTTACTCATTATAAACATTATTTAGAGCCATTGATTTCTGATTTCACATATGTAACTGACATTTATCATTTAGTTTAATTATATTACATCAAAATTATATGTTCTAAAATTTATCTGCAGAATTTGTCCACTAGCATTTAACGGCATAACTAATGCCGTTCATCAATCATGTTATCTGAAGGAAAAATTAATATTCAAAACGAAAAATATTTAAAATTGATTCTAAAACGGAATAATTTCCTCGTAAATAAATTTTAATTTCAATTGAAAGCGTTTGCTTTTAAATAAAAAAAAATCAAAACGAACAGAGGCAGCAGGTTTTGAGTATTCAGTTGGAAATTCGCAATGTGCTATAATTTAATTTGCGTCAATGACACGTCGACAAAAATAAGCATTTTCAATTGATGAACGACTGGCGCATTAACACGAGTTAATCTCTCTCTCTCTCTCTCTCTCTCTCTCTCTCTCTCCATCTCTCCGATTTAACTTTTTCGCCTGAAATCAATGACTGTGAAATGTACAGAAATGGTAAGGACAGTTGTAGCGTCGACTCTTTTCAATTAACGCAAGCACCCCTTTCCACCAGTATCACCAGCACCGACACAGGCACCCCTCCTACTCTTCATCCATTTACATATGAGGCTGTGTGAAAAGGGTTCACCGGTTGGTTTGTTTATCGATTGTCCGCCTGTCGCATCGTTGTACAAGGATGTTTGCAAATGAAAAGAGGCGGTAAACCGACTCGCTTGCGGCTTACCAGTGGAGTTTCTGCAACAGACCGCAGTCCTGCTGACTTGATGGTATAGAGAGAGGAGGTGGGGCGGAGGAGGAGGAGGAGGTGGAGGAGAGCAAATGCGGCTGAAAATCAACTATTGTAATTCTAGAAAAGATCTACTGCCGTTACTCGCTGCGAAATAACCGGCTCGTGTATCTCTGTTTGTTGCGACATATTATGTCGCGAATTATTTTACATCCTTCGTGGTTACATACGCGGTGGATGCATTTTCTATAATTATTAGCGATCGAGAAGAATGACGAAATTAAAACGACGAGTTAAAGAAACGATACGGTTGTTGATTAAACAATATTTGCTAAAATTCATCAGAAAATAGTAAGGTTTTGCATAATTAACTTTAGGGGGATGTAAACGGAACAGGGAAAATTTAATGAATTTTTAATTAAGTGTGGAAATAGGAACTATGTATTTATTATAAAAAGCTTTCATATTTAATTATCGCTAATAGATATAAAACCATCGGATTCAATATTTGAGCATTTTATGAGGATACCGAGTGTCGCAGCAGCGTCACGATGGCAAGAATGAATCACTGCAGAGCAAACGAAACCCGACGAGCTGCACGGGGTCACAACACTTTATACTTTGAACCGATACTTTTTAATCTTTGTTGACTTTATTTCATTAATCAATTTTTGCTTTTCTTTTCTCTGGCGATATTCAATTTTCCAATGATGACTTTCTTTCGCCATTTTATGTCTGATATAACATGCATACAATATATATATATATATATATAGACATCTATGTCTGACTGTACTCGGAACTTGTCTACTAATTTTATATTTGTATAGATATATTACTTATGTTAAATTTCGAACTTTAACAAATCTCAGTTGTACTTTGGTCTACACCGCTGTTTTTTTTTGCAGAATGTTTCTTATTTTGAAATTTATTTACTAATGCTTATCATTCAGGGAATAATTACATATATAGTCGATATTGCTCTTTGTGATTTGAATTTCCAGCGATTTTTTGATGAATAATATATTATCTGTTTGGTGATTAATACTGGAGATATTAAAGTTTTTAAAGTTTATGTTTTATAAAACTATTTTCACTGCATATCCAAAAAACATAAAGTATTTATTGATAATATTCTGGAATTGACACAAACATCCCCACAAAACTTACTCTGTAAAAGACTTCGTACACATTTTTAAAGTATTAAATGTTCGAATATTATCCGAAAAAATGTTACATCGCAAAAAAAGAACTAGCCATCTGTCATATAGCTATTAAATACGTTTGTGGCTATTTTAAATAGTTTCATTTCTTCCAGAGTCCTTGACTGCATTTTTTAAAGTAATTACTGTCATGAAAAATGGAAAATTTATCTAATATAATAAAGAAAATTAATTAAATTAATGAAAATGCATTTAAAATTCTATAATTTATATATTTTATGTTTCATTTTATTACAATGATTTTACCAACGAAATTAATTCAAGGTTTTTTTCTCAAATTAACATTGTATTTAATTAAAAATACTTCACGATTTACATTTAAAATACTAATATGTAATATTTTATATTTCACCGTTGGTTAATGAAAAAATATTCAAATTATTGAGTAAATTTAATTGCATCGGGAGAGAAAAAATCATAATTTCTAGGGATTTACCTTTTTAAAGGTAATTTTCCAAATAGCTAGGATCCACGAATTTTTTACATCATTTGTACGCTTCTTAACCAAATTCTCTATAGTAAAGTAATATTAATATACGACTATTCTTATTCAATACATGATCAATAAATACTAAGCACGCATGTTTTAAACGTAATATTTATGCTTAAAAAAATATTGAAGTGGGAAAATAAAAGTAACAGTTTTCAGTAATCAAGGTTGATGGTGGAAGATAGTGAAAGCACCGTAAAAAAGTTTATTTTGTTGTCAAAGAATAGCCATAAGATGAGTTTTACTAGAGCAGTGAGCGATTTTATTACAGAAAGCTAACTGATTCCCAAGGAGGTGGGAAGGGGTACATTTCTGCAATAAAATGTGACGACATTAACACGGTATATATACTTCACTGCCAAACTTTATAATGAAGTTTGTATAACAAAACTATATACTAAACTTGACACTTACTGCACACTATACTAGTCATTAATTGGTAGCATATTTAATACCATTTTGAATTTTATAATGAAATTTGAAAGTGCTTTGTAACATCAAGAAACTTGAAAAATAAGTTTCTTTATTGAGTAAAGCACACTGTGAATGCTTCAATATGATGCTCAATCTATTGTTACTGTTTTATTGTTCATCATTTCTTTTTACATTGTGAACAATAATTATAATGACACTATGATATACGGATTTTTAAAATGCATCATGTATGAAAAAATAGCTTTAGTGTTAGAATATTTTCTTTTTACGAGTTTTCCATCTGCTCTTCTACTTTATTTTATTTCAATACTTTGTTCGCAATACTTTACCTAGCCAACTGTAGACAAGTCTTATAACTTACTTTGAACTTTGTGAAGTGCAGTTTCTTAGACGTAGTAGTATAAGATGTAAACGCAAATTCCTTGAATTCGAGAGAATCTTCTGCGAAATTAAAGAAAGATATTTTTCTGAAAACTTAATAGCCGCATTCTTTATGGTGTGAATATCACAGAAGAGTGATAAGAAAAATACCAAGACAAGTTACCGGTAAGAATTTTGTAGACAAACAAATTAACAAGTAGACGATGTATAATTATATTAAAAACGTCAAATAAATTTAACATAACGTTGATATTCAATAGATAATATTTTACTTTCAGTAACTAAAAATAGTTACTAATCTGTATACTATTAAAACCACATTGAATTTTACCAGTATATTTGATATTGTCTGTGAAAAGATTTGCTTAAATTAAAGACCTGCTTAAGAGTCCATAGAATAAATCTTCATTTTAAATTAATTCAGATTCGTATGATCCTTCAAGAACGGCGAAAGCCGGGCGCGGAAAGATAAATCTTAAGCTTTAATGATTTGGAGTAGAAACTTCTAAAGTATTAAAGGATCCAGAAGCACTATGTTTTTGCTGAATCGGTACTTTAATTAACTGTACAATGTCCAAAAAATCTAGTTATCCAAGAGATTGCAAAATTTATGGATTAATTGAAAACATATTTATCTGAAACTGTTCAGAGTGTTTTGTGAACCGTGATGAAATATAAAGTCCAATGAAAACTGCATTTTCAGTAAAGTTCAAGATTTGCTAGTTTTAGGTTACAACCGAAGCCACGAGGAATAAATTATAGTAGACAAACTTTATTATGTTAGGAGTTTCTCGTAAATAACGGTTAATTATTAAGTTCAGAATTCTTGAGCATTTTGATAAAATACATTTTATGTACCCATATATTTTTGAATGAATAAAATGCTTCTAGTAATTAGAACAATATTTATTCACATTAACATTGTATGAGTCATATACCTAAATTTAGAATGTATCTTTAAAATTCACGTATTCCTTTTTCAGAATAGTTGAGTTTCAAAAGCATTGACTTATTCAAACAAGTACAATAGTTTATATTTAACAAATCGTTAAATAACTGGTATACTATACCATTGCTTACCGTATTTTAATATTCTATTCAAAGTTCATATATGGCTCAACCCCTCAAGTTTCAAATTACACTAACTCAACGAAACATTCTTGTCAGCGTCGAGAAGTTTTACACTCACAGGAAATAACTCTTTTAGTACAACTAAAGCTAATCTCGCGGTCTACTTTGTCAATAATCGATTTCTGGCTACGCGCGTACATTAACCGTCCGAATTGGCTTGAATTATTCACAGATTCGCGGCAATGCTTGACATATCAATTACACTAATGGGATTAAGGAAAATATAGCACCGAAACGTTGCACACGCTGATTTTCGGTGACTTACGTCGCTTCAATTCGCCGAACTATCGAGGCGCGTACCCGCGAGCTTGCAAGTCTACGCGCGCGGGGAGAGGGAAATTTCAACTCGTAGTCGATTTGTCAATGACACGCAAGCTCGCGGGCCTCTCACGTAAATGCAAACGATAAATATAAGTTTAATTACAGAGTTTCGACCAACTACCGTAGAACAATAATGATCCTGGGGTTCAGTAAGCAATATATTGTCGTACACATCACACGTATTTCTTTTATCGCCTGCTTTTTAATAATTACGTTCTTTATTAAACTCAAAATAATTGTAAAGGTAACCTCCAATTTAACGCATGAAAAATGAAATATCCAGTGTAGATATATTGCACCGTGGACTGAGTGACCTGAATAATTTATGTCGTCGCTTTTTATTTTCAGTCATTTTCTTTTGAAAAAATATTTTCATTTTACACGTAAGGGTTTGCAAAGTAAATATTAGATGCTACGATTAAAATCGATAAAAATTCTATCTTAGCTTTTTAGTTGAACAAACCGTAAAATGGGTTTATCAATTTTACATTAAGAAAAGACACGTGTAGATAGATAATAACTAATATTACAAGAAATGGGCTGTGGAATCCGGGATTAAAATTTAAATATTTATATTATACTTTTTAAAACCACTACAATGTTACAACTGAACAAAATGGTTTTATAAAGATAAAAAATGTTTACATTAATTATAAAAAATGTACACGCATATTAAAGAACATAAATTAAGTTGTTACAAAAGAAAATATGCTCAGATTAAAATTGTTATTGGTCAGAGCGTTTAATTAAAGAGAATAAAAATAATACATGTATTTCGACGTAATTAAGGGCAGGAAAAAGTACTCATACAAAGAATGCGATTTAATTGCCGCTCGGCATCGAATGATGAAGATATATATATATATACACACAGGTTAATCGGGATTGTCGAATCGCATTGCGGCGCAGGTTTGAACAGCTTTCAGCAATGACAGTCGCTTTGTTGAATCCGCCATCTTGAATTTCATGATAATTGGTACGCTACATTCGTAGTCGACTGCTCCGAAAATCCATGGGAATTAATTGAAAGCAGTGGCAACTGATTTTGGTATCAATCAAGCTATAGTATTTCATTTGTCATAATCGAATGTGTAATTCTCGATATTGGACAGAGAATAACGCTGAATTCCAAAATAACTCGGGTATTAATTATTTTTGTATATTCTTTTAAATAATTTTACAAATTATGTATTGATGTTAAATAATAATATAGTTTGAAAACATAAGAAATAATAATATTTGGAATTCATATAATGTTATATTAATTTACATTAATTAATTGGTATAATATTTTGAAAATATGTATTTAACACACTGAAACAACATTTTTGGGTTGATTAGTTAAGCGTATACATGGTTAACATAACTGAAACTTACCAGTCTTCAGCTAGATTTTTGCTACTTTGCTTACAAATGTTTCGACTTTATGTAAAAACATTTCCATGTAAACTAGAAAAAAAATTAAAATGTAGATCGGTATGTTTAGGCAAATGGCTTGGCTACCAAGTCTCCTGTTCACTAATCAAAAAGAGAATTTTAATTTTCCTAAAATATGTTTTGTAAGATTATTCGCTTCTTAAATGAAAGAGTGTTTAGGATACTGCTGAAATAAAACAATATGCTCCTGATGTCTTTTTCAATTAATAAATAATGTTTTTAATAAATAAATAAAGCTCACTAGGTATTAAATTTTCAGGATTTTGGAAAAAAATCAATTACACAATTTAAAAATTTTGTGAAGTAAGACTAGTAAGCTATAAATATTTTATGAATATCAATTAGCCAAGATTGATTGTCTCTATCTCCTCTTAACAAAGATGATTAAAAATCAGTTTTAAATTATTTTCAAATGAAAAAAGTGACAGATACTCAATAATTGACGACACATTGCTTAATTATCCAAAATTATGAACGTAGGTCTAATTAATTCTTAATTATGACATAATAAATTCACGTAAATTGACAAATTTACTTTTTTATATTACACATTTAAATAAATTATTGATTACTCGCATCGACAATAAATTTCACGTCCGGCTAACGTATTCTTAGGTACATACATGTATATACTAACGGAATATATTCGCAAGGCAAGAAGGACACGATCTCAAGAGATATTCCCATATATAAAACGACATTAATTACCCAGCGTATTTATCTAGCTACCAGTGTAGGGACAGCCAACAGGAGAGTTCATATGTACGTTGCCCCCGCCACACTATACATATATATATATATATATATACATATAACGACCGGCGACGAATTTGCACAGCAGCAGTGCCTCGCCACGCCGAAACGTTAGGATTCATCATTAGGGTTATGAAGAGTACATAAACGTATACACAAGAGCGCGCGCGAGCAATGAAAGACAGAGGGCGGGGTATATATATTTGAGTTGCCTCTTTCCTTATATTTGCGCATTAATACGTATAGGCTTTTCTCACTTGGGTGGCGTGCACGAGTTCGAGAGAGAGAGAGAAGAAAGAGAGAGAGAGAGTGTATGCGAAGGTACAGTGGCACGGGAGAGAAGGAAAGCTTGCCCCGCCGCGCGAAACATTATGGCCCCCGTCTCGTGTGTTTCAGCCGACTCAGGCTCCCATACTGTATAGTCGCACATCGTCTCGAGCTGATAATAGTCCCGAAGGGCTTGTTTACTCTGAGCGGAAGAGGCGCTCTCTCTCTCTCTCTCTCTCTCTCTCTCTCTCTCTCTTTCTATATATATATATATATATATATACTGCTATA
>UELV01070961.1:911-13686 GCA_900490015.1 Megastigmus stigmatizans
CCCGCCACTGCTGTCGTCGTCGACGCTCTTACTTCGAGGCGTTTCGCCAAAGTTCTGGTAGGAGCATCCCAATGCGCGTGCCAGATTTCGTGCAGAATCTCCACCTCCCGCGGCAGCCACGCCACCCCTTTTTTCGCGCTCGAGAATTAGTTGGCTTGCGCGAATGACGTCGCGTAACAGGCCAGAATAGTCTTTTAGCTGCCAGACGGTATGCAACCGCCCTGGCCACTCGTTTAAGGAAATCAATTCTGAGCATCTTGAGAAAAATTATAAAAAGCTGCACTAATTGATGGGAGATAACTTGATTATTATTTTTCTATGGCTATCGGTGTAAAAGTATTATACTTTGATCTATATTACAAATTTTCAATCCTTTTCATAACTCGGAAAAAAAATTTAAAGCTTTTTTTACGGCAAGTTTTTTATACCGTGTTAATAAATTTCAACTGCAGTTTGTACTTCTGTTGGCTCCTGAAATGAGTAATGGATGAAACTCTCAATAGTTTATAAATTAAATAAGATCAGTGAAAGCTTTGACTCTGTAAAGGCCTCTACTGTAGCTGCACCTGAAAGAACAATAGCTCGCTCGAAAAGTTAAGCAGAAGTTGGGTCTAAGATTCTGTTTTTTAACGTAATAAGTATAGCCTGAAGGAGATGTGAAATATTTTGTACGCGTTTATTTATTGATTCATGGAACATCAATTCTTACAATAGCGCATTAGACGCACGGCAACGAAAATATAGATTATATAGCCGTACGTACATAGCGAAGAATAATTTCGTCGGAGTAACTCTACAAAGTGACGGGAAGAAAAGCGGCTTGTAATTTACACGCGTCATAAAAAGCTCACGAAAGTAGGTCACTTGAAATTAGCATAAAATAGTATAAACTAAAAAACGCGGTTGGTTAACGAAAAAAAAATAGAATGGAAAATCTTTGTTTAGAATCGATTTGTAATTGACTAAGGCCACTTAGGCTTGTCATAAATAAGTATATATTAAATTGGACTCGTTGCGTCATTGATTTTGTTAGCGGTGTCGCAGTTTTTCTCAAATTGCAGAATCGTCGAAATTGAACAGTTTTCCTGGTCGGAACGAATCGTTTAGTTCAATCAGCGCACGGACGCTCAGCTTTTGCATGTTTCCGAAGCTACAGGACTTATCTGAAAGGATAATGAGTAAATTAAAAACAGTGCATTCTCGTTCTTCATCACAATTGGACCGATGGATTCGTTGCCGTGACTCGCGCACGGCTCGCGAAAGTTTAACCTTAACAGGATCAATGCATAGTTTCCAAACTCGTTAGTCTAGTTACTTTCCTGGAGGGAATATGCAACAAAGACGCGTCAAGTAGTCGGATAGAGTGGAAGCGGAGCTGACGCGGGCGGACTAATAAAATTTACCGCCAAGGGAATAGCTGCTGAGAGGTTCTCGCTCTTGCTGCACTTGTAAAAACGTAGCGTTATTGTTGACCCAGATCCAGCCGATCGTATTCGCACGATATTCACGGAGACGCGAACTTATCAGTGCTCAAATCAAACACGATAAATCCTCTTAACTGGCATTTCCAAGCCCTCGGTCCCTCATTTTGGCATTCTTATACACTTTGGCTCGTCCAAATGAAATCGATCCTTTATCGAAACTGACGCGCAAGCGCACGCGCGACTCTATGCACCTTTAAACTTGGTTATCGTGCGCGATGCGACACGAGAGTGGCAAAGCCTCCCCAGTTATAAAGTTAGATTGCTGTCAGGACGTTTCCGGCCCACGGCCTGCGCCCGACTATGTTAATCAAATTATTTTCCTCACATCCATCTGCCCTTGAATGAGGCGCAATAATGTAAGCTCGTTGACACCTTGCCCTTACCTTTTACACAGCTATCAATTTTGTACATTTTTCAATGTTAATCGATAATCGATGTAGGAAACCATCGAATCTGGAATGGATAAATTGAATCCTAATGAAGCCGTGTTTTTATTTATTAATTATTTAACGTGCAATTGCTTGAGCAGCATCTTATAAACATTTCAGTTAAATGCTTTCCTTTTTTTTTGTATACCATGTTGGTTGATAGAATGATCAGATCTTGGATTTGCTATAAATTAAAAATATATAATGACGTTCACAATAATAACAATATACATGAGCATAGTTCTTTTCAGTTTTTTTACCACAAGTAAATTTTTATAATTCAGAGAAAATTATATCAACAAAAATTAAGTTGAGGGTCAAAGTTTGATATAGCGAATCTCACAATACTAATGTACCGTTTGATAACTCGTGCCTTTCATGTTAGATTGGTCAATTTGCTTGCGGTTATCAAGTTAAGTTAAGCAGTGCGGTAATAGTTGCCTCTGCACCTCAAAAAAAACTATAAATCCTAAGACTTTTGCATGATGTATCAACATGCTAGTTATTGTTGATACAAGTTCTTGAAGACTCCACCCAGTAGTATTGATATCAGTTTGATATTTCTAAAACTACACATTCCTTCGATTCGCGACAAGTAAAAAGTAAGAAATAAAAAAGGGAAAAATAATTGAGAAATTAAATAACATAAATATGATGGACTATGAAAGAATACATATGTTTATCACCTATAGCGTAATAAATAAAGTGAGTGGTACCACAAAGGAAAAGGTAGTCTGTACCCCAATTGATACCAAGCGCATGATTGAACAAGCCACAAGAATCTAACAAGCAACTACCAGTACATCTACTACATTGCCGAGAATAATAATACCTAATATATACACGACTGGAAATTCGATCGAGGACACAACACAACGAACACAACGCCGGAGAGGATTGAAACAGCCACGTCATTGCGTGTATCACATATTGTTCCAATTGCCAGAACGCCTTGTGCCATGCACTGGCATCCGGCATCCATATACCTACAACGCCTAAAACGCATATGTTACTTGTAACTTACTACACACTTGGCTCAGAGTACAAAATGCATTTTTTGTGTCGCCCTATATCAACATTTGTCTTTTTCTTATTCGTATAATTAGTAAACCCCTGCCAATTTTCAAAGAAAAAGACATTATTTAAGGAGGTTAAAATAATTAAAGACTAAAATTACTTCTGTTGGACGTTCCAAAGCGTATTTTGACCAGCTCATTGGAAAACTACTGTACATGGCTTTTGAATTTCGAGATATATGTGCTGATTTTTATATAAACCCAGCTTTGCTTGCATATTTACATGTATTTGTTTGATTTAATTTCATTTTTATTGCCTTTTAATTTACTCCTAAACTTGGTAAGATCAGTTGGTCTGTGTTGTAACGCTTCATTAGTATTATCTTGCTAGGTAGATGCTAATATATTTTCCACCTGATGCTTCTTTTGCAGTATACTCTCATTTTCTTTTGCCTGAATTGTGTATGCTATGCCAATTCCAAGTCCCTCATTGGCATTAAAATTCACTTTATTTGATTTTTCCCTTTTTGCATGGCTCAAAAATTATGACTAGGATTACAGAGAGGTTAACGTCAACGATAATTTTCTTCCCAAATTCATTCAACAAATACTTTTTATTTTCAATGCACTCATTTCTATTCAGAGATACAGAAAAACATATGCATTTGCATTATTCCGTGGCAATCAAACTGGCGCACTACTTCAGTTTGTACGGGCGGTAGAGAAAATAAAAATAAAAAGATAGAGGGAGAGAGAAAGGACACAAGTGTGTACCTTCGGAGACGAGCTTGCATAGTTCTGTTACAAAGCTCAAGAACTTCATCCATATTCTCTAGAGAGTGCAACGTGACACAATGCAAATGTGTGTTTAGCATTTTTTCTTTTCTCTCTTTCTCTCGCTATTTTATTCTACCTTGTAATTTATCTATTTCACTTGGAAATCGCTTTTTGCTACTTTTCATTTTAATAACAAGACATTTCTTTGCCTTCAGAGAGGTTTTTCGTACCAATGCCCTGCATCGTCGCTTCAATGGGACCGACAAAAATGTTTGCTAGCGAGTAATCCTTTTTCCTCCTGTTTTACTTCCTTCTTTTGTTTTCATTTTTTCGACGTGCATCTCGTAAAGCTCAAAAGCCAACGCACAAGAAGCGAAGGATAAAGAAAATAATTGATAAAAACTGTTCAAAGAAGATATCATGCGCAGCTTGTTGCGGTAAAAAATTTCCCATTATCACCCTAATCCCTCAACATAACCAGTATGTATTGGTAATCGTCATTGACCCCTGAAATCAGCTGATCTAAAATTGTAAATCTAATTTTACATAAAGCTTTATACTACATTCGAGTCTCTGTCTTAATTATCTTTACTTACTAATTAAAAAAATTAAATTATTACTAAAATAAAAGGGTGCACTACTATTGAACTACACTGTGCATTCTGTTAGTATTTTTCTTTACTATGATTTTCTGTATACGTACTTGAAACAGAGGTCAGTGACTACCTACTCAAGCCAAAATGTTCATTAAAGTATCTTAGACTTTCTTCTTTTATACCTGCATATGTATATCTATGTATATTTGTATAAACTGTCGTTTGTTACAAAAATATGCCTCATCATATGAACCGTTGAGATTTGTGTTATAAACTTCCATCCACCGTTTATCAATAGACTTACCAACAAGTTTAAAAAAGCGCAAGACTTTCTCAGAGAGATATATTTTATAATATGTGTGTAGAAATGAATGTATCCGCCGCTTGGAGTCGTAGACTCGAGTAACTCGTCCTCGACTTTTCATTTTGTATATTTAATGATTGTTAATGTCAGCGACATTTCTTTTTTCTCTAGAAAGGGCTACCAATGCACTCTCACAGACAAACATTCAATTAACCACTGATCCCAAGTAAAAGCTATAATATCTTACAGATTAACGTTTTATTGTACATAAGAATATGCCTGTACATGTAAATTTACACTAACTATGTCACGTATGTATGTCTATAAATATATGTAAATGTTGCAAGACAAATGTATAAGAAGTGGACAATTTATATGAAGCAGCCAAGAGAAAAATGTATAAACGCGAGCTAGTTAATAATCTTTCCTCTCGCTAATACTCACAACACCAACACAATATCAACAACAACAACAACAACAACAACAACAACATCAACAACATCATCAACAATATCAACAACAACATCAACAACAACAATAACAATAACAACAACAACAACAACGACATAAGTAAAGGGACTCAAGTACCTTTCTATATGTTTTTATAATGACGTTCGAGAAAAATGTAATCTATACGCAAACGGGTGAGAAAAAGAGAGAACGAATAATGGAGAAAGAAAAAGAAAAAGAAAATGAAAGTGGGAGGAAAGAGGTGTTATGTTGGAATGTTTGTCTGTGTGCAGATGCAGCCATCTCAGTTGTTGTCATGAGGTGATCAGACGGGATTCAGAAGCGATCGTCAAGAAAAGGATAAGGAAAAGGAAAGGAAAAGGAGAATGAGAGACAAACTATACGGGAGAGACGGAAAAGTTGGGAGAGAGAGAAAGAGGGAGAGGGAGAGTGAGGGCCCGATGAACGAAGGAAGGCTTAGGTGCTCGCATTCCTTTCTCACTCTGAGTCCCTCATCCATTGTCCGCTCTGTCTCCCTACTACTTCGCGCGCTCTCGGGGGCTCGCACCTCGCTCTTGAGCAATATTGAACATTAAGCCCCGAGGCGACGAACAGCGGTAAGTCCAGTATGTGATGATAAAAACATCTGATCAATTCGTAACAGAATAATCAACAATCATTCACTCACCAAAACTCCTTCCTACTAGTCTGTTACTGCTGGGAAAATGAACAAACTGTCCAGTATTTCTAGGGAACAACAACACCAACAAAACATCACATACTGCTCTACATAGCGATTCAATCTACAGGTCCATACTTTCTACCTTACATGCCTACAAAATCAACAACCAAATTAGAGAAATATAACATTCATATCATGTACTCAACGTTTGATGCATTTTTTTCACTTTTACCTTACTATTCGTTACTTTACGATTTATAAATACTTTATAACGTTTTTTATAATTCAACCTTCTGTTTTCCAAGTGCACGGACTGGCTAATATTGTTTAGATAAACACATGTATCATCATTTACAGCTAAAAAATCCATTAAAGCAAGATTCGTATCACTTACAAAATACTAAGTACATTTAGGTCAATTTGATGGAAACCTTTTAAATTTATAACTCCACTATACTATGTACCGTACTCTATCATCTCAACATTTAATACATTTTATTTTATTTTCATCTACAAATATATATTGTATGTATAAAAATACAAGTTATACTATCTGGAATAGCGTGTTTAACAAGAATGTATCATACATCTGCTAGTATTTGCATTTATTTACTTTGTAAGGGATGAATAGAGCTAAATCCTATTATTATCATGCCGCTGAAGAATATGCTATTGTTCAAACAAGTTGTTTTGTGAAATTGTGAATTTGGACGAGCGGAGATAATAGGCAAACTTGCGTCAAATCGCGTACAAAATGATCGAAGGACTTGCAAATTGTGAAATAATGATTAGTAGCGGAAGCGAACAAGACTCTCATTCAGTTCAAGTCACTAATTGGCAGCAGACTGGAACCCTTACTAAGCGACCTTAGCTTACCTAATTGCTCTTAATCATTGTGCAAAAGCAGAATTATACATATCCGACTAAACGACCTTTGACATTCCTAGCTTCCAAAACCAGATGATGTTTCTTTGCATGAATAAAAGTTGTAGGAATTTACAAGTAAACCAAAATTTGTTCGCCTTGATTAATAGCATATATTTAATAACTCCACACATGTTAATATCAGTATCTACCTTATTTTTCAAAATACCACTTTTCTATTTAATCCATTATATATGTAAAATTTAAAATTTTTTATTTCACAGTAATACTGTATACATATATATCGGTAAATCTACGAAAATTCATTTTATTGTCATCGTATATGAATACGTTGTAAGTTCTGTAAAATAAGAATTTCTTCGTTATTGTACGAACAAAGAATTAGTGATCTAAATTATACCATAAAATGGCGCAGCGGCGCAATCGTTGGATGCTTACTTATAAGCAGAAAGTACATAAGTTCGATAATATTGATAGCATTGATAAAATATATTATGTTTAAACTGTTATTTAGGGAACAATACTCGTGTTCATCTAATGATACTTTGTGATGGATAATGACATATTTTCTTTGTAAATATTTTGAATTATTGTGATATCTTCAAAACTGAAGAAGCTGCAGTGCTTTAAAGTTTCTGTGACGAGCGCGGTTTTTTTTTGCAGTTTATGCCCTATGATGTCATCCAAAGAACTTTGGTATGCTATATCTGCTGTAAACTAACTTACTTGTTAAAAAGAGATTATATGAATTCCACGTGAAAAAATGGACATCTTATTTATTATACACGGAGAGAAATTACCAGACTTTTTACTTAATGGAAGGACAATCTCTGTATTTATACTAATTGCAAACAATTAATATAGCTATTTATAATAATTACAAACAAATTACAATAATTTTCATTTGTAGATGTATAAATTTTATTGCATATAATACATCAATTTGTACTGCAATCTGTACAGTAAGAGATTTTGCTATAAAATACATGGTAGTTTTTCTTGTCGGTGTATTTGGTAAGCATTTTACTAGTCTGTGTAGTGAAATTTCCTACAACTTTAGGGAATACGTGAACGCGGTCGTCACAAGCCTTGGCTACTGATTTAACTTGGCAAAATTTATTAATCGCATTCTTTTTCAAATATAAATATTGTAGCAAATGTTTATAATATAGTTTACTATCAATTGATATCAGTAATATGTTGTAAAAATTCACAACAATACGAAATTTTGATACTGCATTTAATATATAACGTATAACATATAAGGGACATTTGAAGGGGTTATTATTGTAAGGTCACGACAGCGCAGCGGTAAGTGCACGGCTTCGTGTTTTTTTCTAAAATATTAAAAAATATTCTTTAAATTGTAAAACCAAATAAAATCTAAAATAAATAATAAATAAATTAATTAAATGAGATTAAAAGAGAATACAAGTTTTTAAATTTCGATTCTCGCATTGCTAGACCTCCGCAATAAAAATCACTATACTTTCTTATATTCTATCCTGAACTGTAAGTCTGTCCCCAAATTAATAATAGATATAGTAATTATTCCTGAACCTTTTTAGAATCTTTCTAAGATCATATCTCTTCGTTAAAGCAACATAAGAGACATATAAACTAATGCAGTAATAATTATTTGTATAGCCAAGAATGACCTTCACATAACCTCGTGGCATTTTTCCAATAATTTGACTAAATTTTACAAAATAACGTAAATTAGCAGTGACATTATTATTATTTATTAAAATATGAAGAGGGCTTTTTTCCTTGAATGTAGCATAAATGCTTATAATTTTCATATTGTTTAATAGTATATTAAACAAAACCAGTCACGTGAAACAACACCACAATATTTTTTCCAGAAATTTACCCGGATTTTATAAAATAGTGCAATAGTGGCAAGTGCAAATATCATTTTTTATTGAAATAGGAGGGTGCTGTTCTCCTTTTTTTGTAAGATATATGTATATATACGAAGTCTTTCTATTGACCAAAATAATGTGAAGTTACATGACAGTCCTTACAGCAATAAAATGCATAAGAAATACTCCTAAGTAAGCTATAGTTACTTCATTGACGGTACCTCTGCAATTCGAATTCATGAGATCATAGATATCATAACCTCGCATAAGACTTTTATAGTTTGTAAGTCGACAAAAGTAGGAAAGTTTTCATTAAAGTGAACCACATCGCTGTTTTTTGAGTACTTAATCCAGCTTAATTTCTTGATGTGCATTTTTTTTCTCTATTTACTGACGTGGTTTTATTCTTTTTTTAGAAGTTCTATTTTGTTGAAGCTTATTCGGTGGTATTTATCTGCGTTATTATAAATCTTCCATAATTTTCCAGATATCGAAAAAATTTCGAAAAGTTCATAAAGAAACAAGTGTATGATATGAGTTAACAAATAATACCGTCGAGCTTTTTATATAACATATAACTTTTCGATTAAAATTAAATCGAAGATTTTTATTTTAACTGCGTGACGTTACACGATTCGGAAAAGATAAAACGAGGATTCTATCCTTTAAATTGCGCGTTGGAAAAAAATTACTCTCGAGATTAAAACAAAATTCAATTTAATCTAGGTTGCATAGCCTGCCTGGAATCTCTTTTTTCTTCCGCTGCTTCTGAAGTTTGTTTTGTGCTTTTTTTACACTATGCTGGATCCTTGGTTCTAAAAAATTTCTTGGAATTCGTCTGCTCACCCCGGTACCCACAGTTTCGTTCACTTTATTTCGCCATGCGAAGTGCTCGACAGACTATAGTCAATGTTTCGAGCAATGGACATGAAAAGAGGCTAAAACAAAAGGGAAATAGTGTTGCTATAGGATGCAGATTCAGATAAGTTCTCTTTTCAATCCACATTTGATTGCCATTAAATCATGGTTTGGAGATTTTCCAGCAATAAACAAAGGACCCCGCTAAATCTTTATGGAAATTGGATTCCGGTCCATTTGGCTGAAGCTTTGGGAAATTATAGTTTCTGAAGCCCTGATCAAAAGTCCCAACGAGCCATGGAGTACGAAAAGTATTCATTTTTGGACAACGTGTCCATTGAAACTTTTAACCCTTTGAAGCACGGTGGTACATACGTTGTACCACCTTTTTTACCAGCTATTTTTGTTCATAAAACTTGTAATCGTTGTTATTTATAGGTGGTTGTAGGCTTTTCTGATATCTAAGATGTTTCCCTCCAATACTATTGAACGTAAATTGTTATTTTACTTGTTGTTAAATTGTAATAAATCAACAAACAACAAAAAAACTCGTTTTTTTAGAAAAAAAATCATTTCCCAGCTTATTTATGATTTGATTTTCATGAAAATTCATACCTAAGGGTTTTCGGGGTCGCTGAATATAAATCTGCAATTAGAATTTTCATTTTTCAAAATCGAAGATGGCGAATTCAAAATGGCGGATCAAAAATTTTGAATTCGCCATCTTGGTTTTTGAAAAATGAAAATTCTAGTTAAAGATTCATATTCAGCGACCCCGAAAATCCCCGAGTAAGATTTTTCGTGCAGAAATAGCCAATAGAAAAATGTGTGCTTCAAAGGGTTAAACAGGGCATCATGAACTATATCAGACTACAATTTCAGTCACTTAGTCATAGGCCATATTATGATTCTTATGAGTTCCATAAAAAAAAGATTTTAGGTCAAACTAAATTAAAAATACATTGTCCGAAAACGTGCTATACAATATAAAATTTATACAATATACTATACAATACAGAATATAAGAAGTTTGACTCCCTGTACCTTGAAAAATAGAAGGCCCATTGCGGCTTTTGATTAGGACTTCGAAAACAGTAATTTCTCAAAGTTTCAACCAATTTGACCGGGACGTAATTTCTATAAGGATTCTGTGGGACCCTTTCACTCATTATATATTAATTAACTTGACTTATTATTTAATCATATTATCTATATATGATGGCAATAGCTTATCCATCTCTGCTTTCTCGTTGATCATTTTCTGCCAGACTATGGATTTGACGAATACGATATTTAATGGTGAATTTCAGAGGTCCTAGCTTCACCGAAATTAAGATAATAATTCGTAAAGTTACGAATTTCAATATGAGGCTTAGCTTTTGAAGTGTTGTGTAGGTAATTCGTGGTAGAGTTAAAGTTGCAAATAATCAAGTTTTAAGCTGTTTTAAAATAAAATTAACATTTGAACAAGTTTTTATCAAGATGACCTCCTTAACTAAATATATGAAGATAGAAATTAATTTTTGTAAATCTTTCCGACCATAGCACACCCTCTCGGTAATCCGTACTGATTTTTACGTATATTGACAATTTTTTAGCTAAATAAAATAGTCTAAAGAAAAGTGTTCTGGTTATAAAATATTAAAATATTAATTATTGGACGGCCAGAGTATGAAACTGCCAATTTTGCTTAGTATATCATGTGTGCGGATATGCCCATAAGGTGAATTTTTACCGTATTTTAAGTGTATTAAAAATTTTAAGCTTATTCAGTGAAATAGGAAAGAAAAAAAGTATGTAAAGCTTCTTTTTACATGCTTTTATATTGATCAGTAAAGCATATCAGTACGGATTTCTTTTCATTTAGTATCTTCTATTTATTAGTTAAAAAATTCAAATCGACTGCAAGTTTACCTATTAGAAAATGTTTATTTTAAGAAGATCATTCTAAAGTCGGATTGTTGCGAAAAAAATCCTAATTTAAATCCCTGATTTAAAATCCTCGTGTGACTTGCTTCGCAATTTTATGTAAATATCGCGAATGAAATATTGATCTGACATCCAAGCTGAATGAGTCCCGTTACTCCAACGGCACATGGATCGACAATTGAAAATGCAACGAGAAATTAAAGCGAACTCGTTTAACGAGTCGAATGGCGATTCTCATTTCAAATGTATAGACTTTACTGTATATAGAAAACAAAGAGCCCTTGCTATCGAATCGAATGATTTCTCTCACATCGGCACAGGAAAAGCAGATCAAATGAGCTTCTCATTCTCTAATATAAGGAGCTTTTTAAAATGGCCGGGATCCCCGGTGCTCATATCGATACTCATCGGCAATATCGCTTTGTAAAACAAAGACAGGAAAGAAATAAATAGTTCGGAGTCGACGTGTGCTGGCGGCGGCGGAGCGATAAATGCATAGCCGGGACGAGAGAAGCTCGCGAGGGGATGCGAGGGGGTGGGGGGAAGGGAAGCCAAGGGCCGAGGAAGAAAGGGAGAGGGGAGAGAGCCATAGGGGTGCGCACTGCCAGTCTGCGTGGCGCCGTTCGAGGTCGATACAGCCCCGCGACCTCCGTATCTTCCATTCCCGCCACATCTCTCTCGCTCTCTCCGGCTGCCTCCCTGCGCTGACGCGATGCATCGAGGGAAAACGCTCTCGGTGTGCATTCTCGTCCTTCCTCGCCATCAAATGACGCCACTCATTACGGATAAATGAACGCTTCTTTTTTTTCGTGTTCATCGCCCATCAACAGCGGGTGTCAAAACGTCTTTGCATAACCCAAGACCAAATACGTGCTCACCTACTTGGACGAGGGCTGGATTCTTGCCAAACATCTGCACGATCTTCTTGGTGTTTTCTTTCAACCATCTCAAATCTTTAAATTCGAATGTTCCGAATGCTATTGAAATAGACAGTTGTACATAATTTTCTTGGTTTTGGGGTCAATTGAAGCGTAATCCGTAGTTGGATGTAGAAAATTCCAAAATGGCGGATAAGATACGCGACAGATAACAAATCAAAAAGCTTAAATGAAACTTGTCCAGTAATACAATCAACTCATCTATCACATGCAACTTATAATATACTCATCGGCTACCCAAATAATTGAGCATTATTCAAACGTGAACAGTTTTTCAAGTATTATCTATATCAATTTTGTCTCTAAATAGAATACGCAGTAAATTGTGAAAGTTTTTTGATTCTCAAGCGGACCAGTGGAACCTTTTTACTATTGATTTCATTTGCCGTCGTAACCTGTACGAAAGAGCTGTTTCTCTCAAGAAATTATCGCTGAAGCTCTTTGAATCTGAGAGTGCAATTTCGCGTACTGCAGTGAAAAAAGAAGGGTGCAAGCGAGAAGCTTCGAAAGGGGATAGCAAATGGTGGAAGAGAGAGAGAGAGGGGGGAGAGGGGGAAAAAGAC
>UELV01071148.1:866-67631 GCA_900490015.1 Megastigmus stigmatizans
TATTTACGAGTGCATGCGCAACACATCTCACGCGCGAGTTCGATGCGCTCTTCGTGTATACATGCGGTCAGATCTGTAGAGAGAGAGAGCGAAGGTCAGAGAGAGAGAGAGAGAGAGAGAGAGGATCTGCGCGGGTGCACGACCGCGGGGGCCACATGCATATATATATACGTACACGTATATCGACACCACCACGAGGTACCGCGCGCGCGCCCGATGCCAGCGACACGATAAATCGATGAGAAATTCCCGCGCGGCATGCGCGCCCCGGTATAAGACAGATCGGTTTCTATAGGGTCTCGCGAGCTCTCCAAGCGGCGGCGGCGGTGGTGGAGGCTGTTAGGTATACCTCTTTTTCCCACGCATCGTCATCCTCTGCAGAGGATTTTCTTTGGCGCTGAGTGTTGTGCTGCTGTGCATCTTTCTCTCGCGGTGGCTGGTGGTGCTGTTGTTGCCGCTGCTGCTACTGCTGTTAAACTCCCTAAGGTGGAATTTCTGGTACGGATTCGACTGCAGGCCTATAGCGCCAGCGATAGAGAAATGTCGATACTTTACCGGACGTCTTTACGAGCTTATAACTGGTGTATAGCACTCGACTATGTGCGCACCCATACAGTATATATGTGTATGTATATCTTGCGCGCGCGCGCGGAACCTTAATAAAAGGGGCTTTTTTCGGTTTTACCGGTTTAGAGCTTGAGGAGGTCGAGGCGGCTTTTTTGGGACGAAAGTTTTCACACGCCGAGCGGTTAGAATACCATGCGTTTTCCTCGAGTCAGGCAACCACGAGTTCGAGGTGAGAATGAACTATCGATTTTGCGCTATATATCGACGTTTTATCGCGCGGGTTTCTCGACTTCCGACTTTAACTGCCCTGCAGAGATCTTTCAGCTTGTGCTTAGAGGAAACGAGTGCTTGCTGTATACTCACTTATACACTATACGGAATGGGAGGAATTTTCGTAAACCCATGCAGGCCACTTACCTGAAACAGAAAGAAGCAAAAAAATTATAAAAAATTATAAACCATAAATGTAGCGCGTAATATATATATATATATATATATATAGTTTATTGTATAAGATTTCACAAGTGCCTCACTTTGGCCAGCACAGCATATAATTAGGTATAGCTGTAGAATTCTTTCTTTTCGCTCACGACGGCCGCAGCCATTTCATTATGCGCGTGTACACATATGTGCACGCGTTTTTTGGCCATTGACCCCGTATGTATACCGAATAAAAGCATCTCGAGCAGCCGAGGCGGCGGCGGCGGTGCACTTAACTTTTCGGCTAGCGTAAACAGCGTAAAATATTAGACAAATTTGAGAGAGCGAAAGAGAGGCGAACCGTACGCGTTCGGCCCCCTTACACACACACAGACACACACGTGCAATAATCCGTTTTCGAGCGTAAGTACGCGTGCAGCGAGAGGAAGGCCCGAAAAGAAGAGAAGACAGACTCTCTCGCGCAACAGATGAGCATCGCATAAAGTTGCTCGCTGCGCGCTGCAGCAGTGCGCAAGAAGGCGAAAAACAGCCGAATGCGCATAAGTCTTTTGCTCGTGCATGCTGCACTGCGCACACGTACACACACGCGTGGAAGACCGGTCTTAGACTCTTTCTCTCTCTTGTAGCCTCTCGTCCGGAACTGCATATACATTCCTCGCGTCTCTCTCTCTCTGTGTATGTGGTTCATAAAGTACGGCGAGACTCGCGAACAGATTTGTCGGGTTTGTTCCTTCTCTCCGATATTTTTACGACACCTGTCCCCCTCCTACACCGCACACACACTCGTGCGCTCTCTCGCCCCCGACGTCCATTGCTGCAGCCGTGCTCTGAGGTCAAATCCATTTCGGCCCAAAATTGGAGATAAGGTTTATAGGCTTATGGGGGAGAGAGAGAGAGCGGGAGAGAAAAGCATTTAAGAGACGCGCGTGCGCGAGAAAGTGACTGCATAGCACCCTGCTCCGTGTATACATGTATATACACATATATGCGTGTGTCAATCGGTGCGGCAGAGATTTAGTGAGCGAGACAGGTTATAATACCGCGCGCGCTGCTTCGCGTAGTATTATTGGAGTTGGCGTTATTCTTTCTGCTGCTTTGGCGTTATATCTCGAGCTCTCTCTATGGTGAGCGCCGAGCAGCTTCGTGTTTCGCACGAGGGCGAACGGGAGAGTGAGAGAGAGAGAGAGAGAGAGAGTGGCCTCCCTCAACTCGCTGCTTCACCTTTTCTCGCGTAAATCACTTGCTCGTCCGAGGCAAAGAGCCCCAGAACTATAGTACTACACGTCCCGACGAAACGACGAGATTCTCGGCCGTAACGGGAGGAGAGAAAGAGCGCGCGGATGCTATACTCGACCCACCTCGTTGTTTTCTGAACTGCCGAAGAATCGTTCTTTCTCTCTCTCTCTCCCTCTCTCTTCCTCTCTCTCGCTTCATGCTTTTGAATATATATATATGTATTATTTTTGTAAGCTCGAGCGTGCGGGGGGAGTAAAAGTGACGAGTTTAACAACGGCCCCGGAGAGTTAAGAGGATTCTTTAAACTAAAGGAGCGCCTAATTGAAGTAGAGCCTCTCAGTTGTGGACTATGTAACGAAGAGCCGCGCACAGGGCGTCTCCGGCTGATATTTCGACGGAAGAAAAAAGTGTGCAGTCGACGGGACTTTTGTCAATTATAAACGAGAGTGCAAAGTTTCCGATTAATTATTATCGGAAATGGTCATTGAGTCTATTGCTTTCGTATCGAGGAGTACCGATATTCTTATTATTTGGAAACAATACTTTTATGCTGGAAGAAAATAATGAGCTGGTCATTTAGTTGTCTTAGCTATAAGCTTGAAATAAATAATGAGATGATATTCAATTTGTTAAATATTCTATAGAAATTTTAAGAATGTCGTGTTTCATCCAAGACATACTCGGCATTTCCACTTTTTTTTCCAACAAAACTCGCAGATAACACTTGCGGAATCCATCCGTAAAACGAACATAAAAGTGCAGTGCCAATCGTTGTAAACCATGTGCGCCGTCGATCTTCCGCGCAAAACTCTCCTAAAGCGCAAAACTACTTTTCGAGAGCTGCAGTCGTCGAAGCGCCTCGAAGTGAAGTTTTCCGACAATCTCAATAAAACCAATCAAGCTCGACAGCTAATAAAGTAGAAAAATTAGAAGTCCATAAAAAGCTCGTAGGATCCTCGCGCAAGTCGGCGTTTCCATTCTATATCGGCCGTAACGGATAGCCATCATTACCTTCGTCGTCATCATCATTTCGTCGGGGCAGTGAATTCCCCGAAGCTGTATAGCTGCAGCAGCAGGCCGAGCTTTTCCGCAGGGCTCGAAAATTTACTCGCTGTACGAGTTAGCGGCAACGGCGACCGGCGGATCACATGGAAAAGCACCAGCGCAGTTTCCGCGTGTGCAAGAGAAGAGGCAATATAGCGCTCGGAGCCAAACGGGCGGTACCCGCTGGATGTCTGCGGTGCCGTTAGAAATATACGCGCGCGCGCGAGCGGCTCATCGTTCCTCCATCCCAGCAGTTTCCCACAACGCGACGAAAGAGCTAGAGAGAGAGAGAGAGAGAGAGAGAGAGAGAGAGAGAGAGAGAGAGAGAGAGAGAGAGAAACTACGCCGCGGGCTGCGGTTCTCGCGGCTTCGACAAGTGGGTGCATATAGAGAGGAAAAGGCCAAGCTGCGGATACGGGTACGTGTATATGTGTAGGGCCGTTTAGACGAGTGCGGTGCAGTAGGAAAGCCGGAGCCGACCCCGTATATATTGGCCGTTACATGGGAGCTGCGAGGAAATGCGAAACAAAGGCGATTCGGAGGTAATGTTTATTGGGGATTGCGAAGTGTCGCCGTGGCGGGATTTATTCTTAGACTCTTTTCGATTCTCGCTTCGTGGTCGTATAAAACGGTCAAACTCTGTTTATCTTTGTACTTTGGAACAACAAATATAATGATCGCTCATTAGTGTTTAGAATGATAGAGTCGAACGCTCGCTTAATAAGTCTCTCCGATGATAGGCAAGTATTTTACGCTTTTCCTCGATCTTTATATTTGCAAGATATCAGAAACGTTGGCAAGAACAATGCTTTTGAAATTTCCAAGAAATAGAGGGTATAAAGGGATTGAATCAGATAGAACGCGGCGCAGAAAACTGGAGAACAGCTGGGGGGAAAAACACATATATCCGAGCTGTATCGTACGGTAAAAAATATCGGCGACAGGTTAATTTAGAGCCGACCCAGACCAATAATTACGCGAAATGAAGAAATCCATCGCGGGTGTTGGAGATTTTAATAAAGACAGAGAGAGAGAGAGAGAGAGGGAGCGAGAGATGGTATACAGGCATACACACTCAATCCTGGCATAAGGTATATACACGTGTGCATTATCGCGTGGGAATCGAGGCGCGCGAACTTGGTTTTCTTTGATGAGGCCGCTCTCGCTCGCGCGTCAGTGCGCGTGGGTGTATGCATTCTTTTTCCCACTCCGTGTATATTTACCTACGATAAGTGCAAGCGATCGCCTAATGGAGCTGCCGCCGCCATACGTCCTCTCTCTCTCTCTCTCTCTCTCTCTCTCGGTGTGTATTATATGTGCAGTGTATATGCACTTTCCAAGAGTATGGCGCCAGCGGTTGGTGATACGCCCGTGGTGCGTATAATGAGTGCGGCGGTGGGGCGTTCCGATTACTGGGGTTAGAGATATTATTGTGTTTTGCCATGCATGTGAGATGGAAAAGAAATGCTGTTCTTGTGTAAAATGCTGCGGCTATTTCTTTCAATGGGTTATCGATGCACCGTGAGATTTTCTTTGCGTTTCTCCGTTGAATATTCACGAAACAAAAGACATTCGCGATAAAAATCATTATTCCATTTGAACCGATCGTAGAGGAAAAAAATTTCCGCCGAGTACTGTATTCCAAGATAAACGAAACAATTTGACATTGAACAGTTCAAAGCTAAAGCAGAGTCTCATTCCAGATTATCAATCCAACAGTAAAAAGCAACAACCGTAGTAACGAGACTCGGATTAGCGGCGCGCGCGTTTTCGCCACGACCACCGATTACCGATCATTCAATTTCGCTGTCATGGCGCATCGCACACGGCTACCTCGCGGCATCAGCAGCATCAGCAGCAGCGGAACAAGCTGAAAGAAGAGGACGAAGAAGAAGAAGAAGAAGAAGAAGAAGAAGAAGAAGAAGAAGAGAGTCGCGGAAGCGTCTGTTAGCTACTTAAAGGCTTCGCAGCTCCATAACTTCCTGCTTTCCCAGAACGGTACCTCGCCCAACACCACGAGGTGTCAATGATCCGAATCACGTGCAGTAGCGGCAGCGCGTCTCGAGAGAATCTCTCCATCGTCTGTAGCTGAATTATCTAGCGAATGCCGCGCAGCCGCGTGAAATCGATAGATCGTCGAGGGACAGGAGCTATGCAGACAGGCGTGAGAGAGGATCGCGAGAGCGCGTTTTTCTCAAGGACGGCCGCAACGCCCGCGGTGTAGGATAGACCAAATCCTACATCGCGTTGATTTCGTTCCGGTGAATCGTTGGCGAGTTCGGAAGAAGTGCCAGGATGATGCCGCCTCTACGAGCTGGCGTTTTTTTCTCGCGAGCCTCTGACAATGGGAGTTTAATGGGAGCCGAGGAAGCTGCACGCGAGCGCCACGAGAGATCCCGATACGAGAAGTGCATCCTATATCGGTGAGAAGGAGATTGCTACCCCAGCAGACGCGATTTCAGAAATGTAATATACTCTTTCGGTCGGAACTCTAAAGATGAAGGTAATATTTTTCGAGTTACATTGATTTAAGTCTTTCATTCGTCAGAAAAAGAGCGAATGTCGGTGTGAAAGATTTGAAATTAGTTGTAATTAGTTTTTAAAACGACTTGTCGCATTCTAACTTGATAAAAGTGACGTGTTCGTGAAGAATGAATTACTTAAATTTATACATAAAAACAATTTTATTACGCATAGAAAAAAAAACGTTAAGAATTTATGTACTGGGAAGTGCAGTCAACGTCCGACATTCAATTATATCCAGAACGATTACCGACACGAGAAATATATTTTGACGCTTGAATCGGCCGGATATTGAATAAATATTGTCACACAAATTATACTTAAAATCAGTTATATATAAAAAAATTATTCAAAAAATTAGGTAGTATTTCACCGGTACAGGCAATGGCAGCTCGCGAGCTCGATACCAAGAATAAGGTGGCGCACAAAAGTATGCCGCCCGTGGCCAGTGAAAAGCCAACATATACATATATACATATACGCGCCTCCAGTATATATACACAGCATTGCGAGCGAGGCAGAAAAGGAGAGAGAGAGAGAGAGAGAGAGAGAGAGAGAGAGAGAGAGAGAGAGAGAGAGAGCACAAAGTGGTTAAATAATTTCACGATTCCCATTTGTAATACTTTGGACGAGTTGGTTGTCGCGTCCTTATGAAAAGTCGTGAGTAACATAACGGACGCTGCGCTCGGGCCCGTGTGGTGCCGGTATCTTGTTTTGCGCTCGCTCGCTCGCTCGGCGAGTAAGAGACGACCGGGCGACAAAAGCATTCCAGTTAAGAAATGAAGAATGAGCCCGTGAGCGTTATAGCAGCCCCGACACCCTGTGTGTACTGCCGCGGTTCGCAAGAGAGAGAGAGAGAAAGCTCTCTGGGCTCTGCACACACACACACACACACGCACACACACCACACACACGTATCTCTGTGTGTGTGTGTGTGTGTGTGTGTTCACTCTGTGGCGCATAAAAGTGCATAAGAGATGGCTATCTCCGACGCTGGAAAAGCATAGGCAGCTCTCTCGCATTATATGAGCGCGCTCAGAGAGAGAGAGAGGGCGAAAACCATCGCACGCGCGCGTCTCCTCAGTGCAGAAGCAGCAGAAGCAGCAGCAGCGGCAGCGGCAGCATCCATTTATCGTCGGCTTTTCAGCCTCTGTCTCGCTCACTCCAGGCGCATCTATCCGGCGTGCCTTAAGTGTATACGAGGGAAAGCTTTGTGCTTTCGCTCGTATATAGGGTTGTATCGCGCTCGCCCGGGCTGAATGAAAACGAGGCATAGGTATAGTTTCTCTCCCCTATATATATATGAGCGAGGCGAACGCGCCCCGCGCCAGCTATAGGCGACGACATACAGTGCAACGCTGCCACTACTGGCGTGTTGAGGGAATATTCGGGTCAGAGTTTGAGAAAAAATATTTTTTACGAGACTGCTGCTGCTGGGGGTAGCCTGTAAGCTCGCGCGATGCGGCGTTTTCTTCCCTTCTTCGTTTTCTATTTTGCAAAGGAGGTCGCTTCAAGGAGGGACATCTTATAGGCGGATAATGAAGATGTTGGGTTGTTGAGATGGACTGGGAAACCTGGGACAGGTTAGGTTTAAAGGCTGGAAGTAGCGATATTTTACAAAATTTGCTATTTGTGCGGTTGAAGTTTCGTAAATTGTTGGCTATTTATTCTAGGAGCTGATCGATTCGTTTAGTTTAGTAATAGATTAAATTGATGCTTATAAAGGAATCATCGAAAAGTTTACGATATAATTTAAAATTAAAGGGTACAGTTATAAAGGCCGCATTTCTGAAAATTCCTCGCTCTAACCGAATTAAAAGTTTTAGCGACGGTCACTTATACATATTAAAGCGTTCGCTCGCACATCGACAAACAGTTATAGCCTTTAAATTGATTTCATCGTCTGGTATAAGGGCCCCGAAAAATCGGTTCAGAAACCCGAACGGCCAATAATTTATCGTCGCATTAAGAGCAATAATATCCGCGCGATACAGAGTTGGTGCATCGGGTATAACGTGCACGAGTAACAAAAAAAAAAAAAAAAAAACGAATCGGTCAAGATAAAAATCAGGGTAAAATCAATGGGAATGCCGTGTGCGCGCGTGAGGCACCATTGTCGACAGACCGAGAGAGATAGAGAAAGAAAGAGAGGGCAAGCCCCACCCATAGTGATTAAAAGCTCAATAATCGTTGATTAATGATTCAATTAAGGGATCGAAAAGAAGCCGCTCGCGCAACACCTATCGGCACGATGCTGCAGAGCCTGTAAGAGCCGTGACCGACCGCGTCTTCCCTCTATATGCACTAAGTGCACACGCGCATCGCAACGGAATAGAACGCGCGGGTGCAGTTGGGATAGATGCATTACTCGAGCAACGGACCGACCGGCGCGCGCCAAAGGTATATATGGCCAGTGGATAGGCCTGTCGGGCTACTTCCGCGCTTCTTACCACCACCACAACCACTGAGCGCCGCGACGGGTTAACGAGGTCAGCGATTGCACCGCGCGTCGATAATTAATAAAAAGATTAATTGCGCGATATGGGAGTTATGGTGGAGTACCGCACGCTTCCATCGTCCTCTTCTCTCGCGGCAGCAGCCGGCACAGCCACGACCTTCTCTCTTACCTCCCTCCATCGCGATGCACACCTCTTGGCTCCACGTGTACGTATGCCTGCGGATTCCTTCTCTCTCTCTTTCTCTCTCTCTCTTTCTCGACTCATTCCCGTTTTACTCTTGGCGATGTTTCGTATTTCAAGTGGCTAATGCGCCGCTCGATCGAAATTCGTGTAAGTATTCGCGAGCGAGAGCAGGTGAAAAGGAATCGTTAATGCGATTTACCGGTCAATAAAGTAAAAAACTTTATGTAGCCAATTTTAATCCTCCGCGCTGTTGATCGAGGCTCGAAATTGTATTTTGTAAGGATACCTCGTACGGCAATTTGTAACGATGACATAATTATTACGCCACAATTAAGATTTTAATATTAAACGAAATAACATAATATATATACACATAAAAATGTGTGTAATATAAAGCAATGGTAAGGCAAGTATAACTAAACCCACGAGAGCAGCTCGTACGCGAATGTGCACCTGCAGAGACTCGCTCAAAACTCGCCCATATGCAAAACGTTCTCTCTCGTAGACGAGTTTCCAGCTGCATCGCTATCTCGTATATACCCCGTGTCTCCTATCTCTCTCTCTCTCTCCCTCTCTCAGAAGGGCCTGGTTAACATCCACATGCTTATACGAGGAAGGAAGCAGAGGCAGCAAGTCGGAGAAACTCATGCCGACGCGAGAACAGGCACGAGGGGACATTATCAATGGATCTACTTCTCCGTGTACGTGTGCGTAAGTGTCCAGTCGGACTCTTGCATCGCTTGCCGTGCACGCACTGCTGCTGTTGCTACCGCTACTGCTGCTTCTGCTGCTCGAGTTTGGACATTTTCTTTTTGCCGAGAGTTGTATATACCGGTCGCTCTTACGAGCAATAACGCACGGCCGTAGACTCGTATTGCTTCTTTTTTTCCTCCGACTCTCTGCACGTCCTCGACGCACTCTACCTTCGTATATATGTTACTTTTCGCAGCTAGGAATTTAGAAATAAATTGAGATTTCGAAGAAAACGTAAAGCTTTAGAAAAGGTGTATATATGTATAAATAATTCATTTTTTTTACATCGTCATCCTGGAGGTTCGCTGGCGGACGGACGCATCCCCGCGACTCTTTTTGTGCGAAACTTTTGACCTTGCTGTACACGGCCAGAGCTACCGCAACTATTCGCTAACGAGAATGCCGCCGCCGGCTCGTTTAATTTATTATTCGAAAGTATTCGCGCTCGCGACCGACAGCCTCTCTCTCTCTCTTTCTCTCTAAGCTAGCTTTCAAGCCCAAATATATAATATAAATAAATCAATGACAAATAAAACACTGTTCGCAATTTAATTGTATGTACACAAGACGATGCCCGGTAAGAGAGTGAGGAAAATTCTCGCGTAAAGCGAATTTCGCGCAGTTCACCGATAAAACGACTTCGCAGCTCTCGCGCATTCCACACTAAGGTTGACGCGATGCTCGCGCCTTAGCCTTAGCTTTAGAGTTATTTAAAAATGAATTCCCGCACTGAAAGAGTGATTCAGCGCGGCTTGTTTACGGCGCTCCATACTAAAATACAGCCGACTCTTCCCGCTTGTCAAAAGTGTTAATTCCTAAGCACCTCTAAGAGTACCGTACGCACACGAGCCGTGAGCTTTTTCTCTTAAGGCGTTACGTTGTGTGCAGCAGCAGCAGATGGAAAATAATGCCGCGACGGGTGTGTGACAACAATGCACCGAAGACGACACCTCGTCGATGCGCTTTACGAACGATTGTCAAATAAATTCCCGGAGGAGATTCTTTTCTAGTCTCTCTCTCTCGCGCGCCATGTGTAGAACCTATAGTTGTATATAGCTGCGAGTCGAGTTACGACTGTTAGGGACGAGGATGTCGCGCGAGTATTGCCGCGCGTGAAATATATCAAAACGACGCACAAGGTCGTTTCGCCGGATTGTACAGGGTTCGTATACTCATTGTACGTGTGTGTGCGTGTAGACATCGGTGTGTATAGGAGTTACCGTCTTTACCGACGACGGCGCCGGTTAATTAAACGCCCGAAACGAGCTCCTCGTTAACGAGGGGATTGCTGCGTGCACGCCCCTAATTTTGCCTTTTTCTTCATTTTTGCTACGCGCCGGCGACGACCGACCGACCCGTGCAAACTTTCATCTTCTCTCTGTCCCTCTTTTTCGCTGTCACTCCTTTTTCTCTCTCACTCTCTTTCTCCGCACCCTATGATTTCCGCTTGTGTACTTTTTCCTCCTTCTTTATATATACGAGTGCGTGCGTTTTATTTTTCGACTTTGATGAAAACATTGTTACGCCAATTCTGCGATGGGAAGAACATATCGTTTGATGTTACAAGTTTTGCTGCAATTACGAAATAAATATTTTTCGAAATACAGTCTTAATTATAAGATCTCTAATTTAATGATTATTCAGACATAGCAAGATTTTTAGAAATTAATAAATGTACATCATGCGGCTATTGATTTAATTGTTTCAAAGCAACAATAACAGTAGGTACTGAGATTTAAGCTTGTATAACCTACTATTTTTCATTAAAACTGATCAGCCAGCAAATATTTACAAAAAATATTCTCAGTGCAGTAATTTTCCCACTATACCTCGGGTATTTTCCGCATTTCCCCCAAAAGCATATCTCTCCCTCAAGTGCACCCTCTCATTTTCCCCGCGTCCCTCCATACTTACACACAACGTCCTGCGCGCTCCATTGTCAACATATGTTTCACCGCGCCGCATTCTCCACTTATACAAGTGGTATACGCGATATATAATCCACTCTTTCTCGCTTATTTCCCCCGGTCATCATCTCCTCCTTCTCCGCATTACTCTCTTTCTCTACACTCGCCTACTGCGGAAATTGGAAAATTCCAGTATATATATACACAGGACGAAACTCCTCGAGCAACTATAAACGCTCGAGCGCCGCAGACACACACACACACACACATATATATATATATATATATAAAAGGTTACTTAACGGTTCGACGAATCGAGGAAAAATAAATCCCCCGTATACTCTGCAGGGGGGTGAGTGTGCACACTGCTAATAAGCGTCTCTCTCTCTCTCTCCGCCTAGCGGGCAGAATAAGGAGCCTTGACTACCGCCGCCGCCGTGTTACAGAGCCCAGACCTTTAACGGGGCGTTGAGCGAAGGGATAATTAATTGGGTGACACGCCGTGTTGCGTATATATACATATACGACGTCGCAAGGCCTACACAGTGTGTGTTGCGTTCGGTACGGATAAGTCGGTGGTGCGCTCATAATACGGGAGCAGTCAGTAGTAGCAGTAGCAGCAGCAGCTATTGCCTCGCGTCCCGAAATAAATAAGAGCTGCACTGCTCTTCCGACGCATTTGCATATTAATTTCGCGTAATGAAGACGATTAGGTTGAGCCGATCACGAGGCGCTGCGCACTTTATGGACTGACCGACTGCGACGACGTTTTGCATTCGTATATATACAGTGCGAGGTTTATTCGACTCCTTGTGAAAAGAGACAGTGTATAATAGATCTGGTGATGGCTGCTGTATAAGGTTATCGCTGAGCTTTTTGGACGCGCGGATGATAGAATGACGGATTTTGTATGCGAGACTTTAATGGCTTTATCGCTTGATTAGCAGGTAGTTAAGAATCGATTAGGTTCGCGGCAGCTAGTGGTGCGTAAAGTTTATGATTAGTTTGCGTTAGTTGCGCTGTAAATGTGTTTTTATAGGCAACGACGTCATAGTTTCTACTATGCGTTTTTAATTAATGAATTTTCATGAATACGTGCAGGTTAACAAGCCTAGAAAATAACGAAACAAAACAAAAAAAAAGATTCATTCCCGCATTGGCCTACATAACTAATAAGTAAGAAGAAAATTAATAAAGAAATTTATAAACTTGTTGGTGCGCGCAATATCATAGTATATTACTCGCACAAGCGTTAATCAGCTCAACAAAGTTGCGCACGTGCTATAGAATTATTCCCTCTCTCCCAAATATCACGTCCCCATAACGCTACAATATATAACCCAACCACTTTGCTATCCACGCTCGAGGGAAGGACTTGCGCGCATGTCCGATTCTAATTAATATAGGCGATAGTCAATCTCTCTCCCTCCCGCATTTTTTTGCGCATGCATTACTATGTATATAGGGAGGGAGAGCGAGTGTGCGGAAAAAGCCCCGACGCACGCGGATCTCCAAAGAAATTACGCATCGCCTATATATACGGGTTATGATACCAGTTTTCATTAATCCGCGCGCGAGAGCTTCTATACGTGCGTATGTATATAAGTGTATATGTATAGAGAGAAGCTCACTTTTACTGCTGCGGCTGCGCTCGAGGGGTCGAGACTCTGCTGGCGACGCGCGTCACCGCCGCCGGCCACCGAACGAATATATAAGTGAACGCTGCAGTGTACTCCACCTTCGACTCTCTCCCTCTCTCTCTCTCTCTCTCTCTCGCGCGCGCGCCGAATATGTTTAAGAGGATGTTTAACGGTTGATGTTAATCTGCTGATTTAACGCTGATTTACTATCGACGGGCGCAAGAGAGGGATATTGCATGAATATTGTATGCCCTCTCTCTCTCTCTCTCTCTCTGTGCAAGAGAGAGAGAGAGAGAGAGAGAGCAATTGACGCGCGGCTCAAAAGGTGTATTAATGCGCGCCGGTATGCGCAGCACACACACTCGGGTCCCCCCCGAGTTGCACATACTACCGGATCACCAATTCCGATGCAAATGACTTATAAATAAGTAGTTTTAAAGTGTATGTAATATCTTGATCTTTAGAAGTGAATTTATGCTTTGGAAAGACCCGGGAGAGAGAGAGAGAGAGAGAGAGAGAGAGAGAGAGAGAGAGAGGAGAGGGAGAAAAAGAAGTCCTACTTCTCGCCATACGAAATTTGTACGCTTATTCAATTTGCCATAGCGATTCCAAGCATGAATATAAATAAGTCGCTGCGACCGCGGCGACGTAAAAAATAATTGTCGATATATCATTGGCGCGAATTAAAAGTGCACAGGTTGCGCGATTTTCTATGCAAGGCGACGTGTCGCTGTGCGATTTGTTGGCTATCGATTCGATTATCGTCTCGAGCTGCGCGTCAAACACTGATTCGACGCTTATATATCTTTGACGATCATTTTAACTGTCTCTTAAAGTTTTTAATAATGTAATTGGATAGGTTTGATGTTTCTGTAAGTTTTCAACGAATTATGGAAAAATCATACAGCGAAAGATATTCCGAGAAAATATAGAAGATAATATGCGAAATCCATGGAAACTTGTTAAATTCATATTTGCATATTCATGAAATTATCTCCTCGAATAACGCCGAATCGGAAGGTAATTATAGCACAGCCAGCTCGATTTCTTGTTATAGCGATCTAATTTTGATCTTTACACGAAGAGTCCATGACTTGCGGAAACAAATTCGGATAATGGCTCATAAAAAAAAAGCGAGAGTGCACGGCTATATACACACTTGCTTGGCAATTTCGTCGCGATTATCTTTATGGCGATTATTAGCGGATGTTCAAATTTAATTACATCGAGGGCGAGTTAACGATCCTTTGTTGGCCCAATTTCTTCTCTCACCTGCTGCAGTTAGACTGAACTTCATACATCGCTTAATGATGTTTATTGCCAGTCAGAATGATTTTAACTGGTCTATAAAGAAAATTTTTTACCTCGCTTTTGACATGGAATGTCTTTACTGTTTCACGTGCACAACGAAGATATTATGATTGTCAATTTCTGATGATTATGCAAACGTGGAATTATAAGTACTTGTCGACAAAGAAGGAATACAAATTTTCTCTCGTTGTACAAATATTAGTCTTGCTAAAATTCGGAATACACGTGTCCCACGAAGCAACAGTTTACTCGCAAAAAAAAATTAATAACCAGTGCCGTTCGTCTTCTTGTATGTACACTGCACGTATAAGCAAGTTTGCAGTAACAAACAGTGGATAAATTACGCTCGCGAAAGGTAGCAAAAAAATCTCGCTCACCGAGTGAACTCGCACACATACGCGCACATGCTCAACTCATATACACACACACACACACACACACACACACACACACAAAACGCGGTATAGATTTAATGAGTTCGGGAATGCCGTGTAAGTACCGTAAAATCTTTCAGGTGTACCAGTACGTTAACATAATTTATAAGCGCCTTTCGTTGGCGCTCGCGCGCATCCACATCCATACGGCAAGGATCACCTGCGATCTTTTCCCTCGACGGCAGCAGCCCCGCAGGGGTCAATGCCGGCAATGAAAGAGAGAAAGACAGAGAGAGAGAAGGAGAGATAAAGCGCGTATCTCCCGCTCCGTGTCGTGATTTCGATAAAAAGCAATTAAAGTCACGCGCGGCTCCCTATCGACGGATCGTTTTGCCGACGGACTTCTCTTCGCCGCGGTCCTGCAACTATTCGTAATTTACTCTCTCTCTCTCTCTCTCTCTCTTTTACTGGCATCCCTTTTACTCTTGCCCCTGCCGAGTTTTCGAAGCAGACCGTATAGTATACGAGGAAAAGAGAGAGAGAGAGAGAGAGAGAGAGGCGAGTCTATGGCTATCGGAGGCTTGTACACACGAGGAAGCATCCGATGTATCTAAATCAGAGAGCCGGGGCTTAATGAGCGGTAGATTAGCTTTGGCTCGCGGAGAGAGAGAGAGAGAGAGAGAGAGAGCTCCACTGATACTTGTCTGGACGCCGTTACCGTAGCAGTGCCGCCGCCGCCACAACCGCAAAAATATATTCTATATAGGGTTCTGAAGAGCTGCTGCTAAGATTATTTTCTTACATGCACTTATATTATATATAAGGCTTGTGCTCGATATATTCAGTGTGACCAAATTAGGAGTCCCATACCGTGTATCACTAGAAATATTAAAACTTATTGTTTCATTTATATACCCGAAAGTTATTATTAGGTTACTGGGTTAAATGGATATTAATTTTATTTCTCGACTATCATTAAATACTCTATTGCATTTATAATGTCACTTAAATACTTCATTAAATCTACATTAGTATAGTTCAGCACAAATATTGTACTTATAAAATTTAAAATAGCTTTCGTAACTCGCAGGTCTATATAGAAAACCAGCTTTATTTTCTTCCGTTCCATATTTCTATATTCGTAGATTCACAGCTTGATATTTATTATTACTGATTAATCTATCATATCAATCCGATTCGCTCGTTTTTTTCGTTTCCGGCAGTTCAGATGAAAATAACTTCTTATAAAGGAAAAATTATAATTTGTGGATGAATAAAGCGGTTATGATAAATTGCATGGACTGTGCAGTTGTTCTTTTTTTAAACTAATTATTTATGCAAATTGAAAATGGGAATGTAAAGAATTTATAGTTTCTCTCAATTCTCTGTTAAGTAAATAGATTGTGACCAAATGGGTTTAAAAAAGGTTTCTATACTTGGCTCAAAGTACCTTGTGCACAGTGTCAGCGTATTTATAGCGTGAAACATGATTTTTCTTCTGTTTTTTCTTTTCTCTATTATGTACAGCAGAAGAAAAATGACCGAAGAAAGATAAGTGATATATTACTATAAAAAAACATATCCTAAATCTATATAATTACTTTAATGTTCTAAGTATTCTAATCATCGCGAGACTCAAATAGTTCAATAATAATTCCATTCAAGAATAATCACCAAAGTCAGAGAACATTTAAATTCTCTCTCTCAGCTTCCTGCTCCAGACCTTTATACAAAATCCAGAAGCCCAACACTCATAAAAGTATGTACACGCTAATAAAGAAAAAAAAAAGATGAAATCTCAAAGTCCAGACCTCGAAGGCGTCACAGCGGAAACTGTCGAAAGGTTTGTCAATGTCACGTCTCGTTTGGAGGTGGCGGGCGCGGGTATACGAAGGAACAAGACCCAATAGCTGGCAATTAGTTCGCTCCGGCAGTAGCGCGCGAGCTTTATATTTAACACGCGTATTCGGGGTACGTGCATTATGTCGTGGAGGCGGGTATAGGAAATATTTTTAACTCGACGTATACCAGCCCCGCGTGAGAATTTCATAAGGACGGGTTCGGTGTTGCGTGAAACAGAGCAGATGAGGAATCGTGTATGAGAGGAATGAAGGTTTGTGTATTAGACTGTTGTTTTTTTTTTTTTTTTTAATAGGTGTATAGTGTGATGGGATATGGCATTCTTTAATGATTTCTTGGAATGGGGAGTCGTCGAGATCAAAGTAGTAGTGTGAAAAAAACATAAGAAACTATGTATTCATTTGTGTCCATTTATATTTTATGGGTAATATGCCTAAAGCTTACAGAGCATTGTACTTAAGCGATTAAAAAAAAACAAAGTACACGAATAAAGAAAGTGTTATATTATAGATTGCACCCTTAAATTGTTTAACTGTTCGATTCAAATTGAATGAGAAGAATGACCGATTACGAACGATTAATAAACCGTTGGTGATAAGCATCGAGTAATCTAAAATTTCAAGCTTTACATCTAGAACAGAAGCGCTGTACACGTTAGCTTCAAACAAATGCACGAACTCGCAAGCACATGTAAAGCAAAAATTTTTTTCCGCCAAAGCGCACATTACACGGCTTATCGCGCCACTTTAAACACAACACACTGCGCACACACACACACACACACACACACACACACAAGTCTCGACGTAAGAAAAAAATCGGTCAGATCGCAGAGAACAAGCAGCACAGCAACGGCAGCAGCAGCAGCAGCAGCAGCAGTATTGCAGAGATTGTACATATAGTCAGAAAGCGAGTCCAAGGGAGAGATCAGCATCGGTATATATATATACATATATACATACGTAGACGACTACAGCGGCTATCTGGCCGCGTTGGGTTTCTAAATACGAGGACAGGCTGCGGCTCTCCCTCTCGGATCAACTCTCCAGCGAATTATTCTCCTCATTCTATCTCTCGCGGGGGCAATTAGTCGAGCGCGGAAGCCGCCCACGTCGCCGGACAATTAATAGATAGAGAGTGAGAGAGAGAGAAGGTTCGCTCTCCAGTCGTCGGGGGGTTGCTTGGGTTATATATATATAGGGATCCTTTTAATGCACGCGATCGCCCCGCGCGATTCGTCCCTGTGTATGTGTTGTGTTGGTCCTGCTGCCACAATCGTACCCTGTATATACATATATATAGGCGAAGTATAACGCTGGGGCGAAGATAACGTCTGAGGAATGGGCCTGCAGCGCGAGCCACTAACTTATATACTTATCCTCGCGAGATTCAGCACCCGTTGCTGCACGGACGCGGCACGCTTGTGTACATATATTTGCTTTTCGCAGTGGGACACACGCTGCTGAGCTGTGGAATATATCGGACCTGCAGCTGCGGCTTGGCGCCCGTGCGAGCTCTCGACTTATGCTCATGAGCCCTTATCGACTGTCCTTCCTTAACCGTTTTACTTTCATTTTTTTCTTCCCCTCTCTCTCTCTTTCTCTCTCTCTCTCTCTCTGTCTCTCTGTGGCCTCTATTTCGGTGCAATCCGTTATCGTGGGATTAGCTCTCCGCTGGCTGTTATGGAGGGGAACAAAAATTGCTGTCCGATTGCAAAATTTGCGTTTGCGCTCCGGATGCAATTTTAGAATGCTAGAAGGTGTTCTTAGTTCGCATATTTCTAAATGCGCCCAAGTTTTCAATTGTGAAGGTCATTTTTTGTATGTATCGTTTCTCGTATCGTTTCAATTTAGTCGAAAATAGATCCCTTCTGGTGGCGAAACACTTTCAGGCTTGCGAATTATATAATTGATATAATATGCAGGCAAAAAATCTTTTAATTTGTCTTTAACTAAATATGTTATTACACAGTCCTCCAAATGATGATAAGTCACCGCCGTACTTCCTCCCCCAAAATAACTCCTTTAAATAATACTTTGCACTGCATATATGGCGGCAAACGTCTAAACGGATAGACAATTATGTGCCATCAAGAGGGCACTTTGAAATATTAAAAGTATAATTTTTTCCTAAGAACAAAGCCAAACTAAACAACGGAGAAAAGAGTGAATTATGGGTTGTTCCGGCGCTGCCGTTACGCAAAAGATGTAAAATGTGTGTAATTGCAGAGTATGTAAACGTTTCGGCGATTGGGAGTGACTAAACGAGGGGGTTGGCTCGTCAGCGAGGATTTCTTTTGCCAACTGTCATTTGCCTTGGCGATGCGTGTTCAAATATATATCCGAGCTTGTTTTTTTCCCTAAGTAGTAGGAACTGCGTTTGAGACTGGCGAGGATAGCACACGCGAACTCTTTTCTAGGAACATTTATACGCATTCGTATCGTTTTTTCGTGTGATTCTATTCGGAAATGAGGTTAAACAGTGGTTCTTTTGAAAAGTTTCAAAACTAGAGCGACTTAACTACAGCACATTTGCTATAATGCAACACTTCCGTAGTTGTCGCAATTTTTGATGTAATATATAAAAAGAAAACATACTTACAAACATCAAGAATGATATTTTTTGACGAACTATATAAAAAAAAAGCTTTCAAGGCAATTTTGCGAGTCACATTCTCAGTCTCCGCTCCGCAAGCCTCTTTAATCGGACAGAGTGCAGCAGCATCTCTTCGCTCGGTTTGCGTGCACAGAGTGCCGCCAATGAGGCAGCACTCGCGCTCTCTTAGAGATGGTTTACAGACGGGAAGTCCGAGGTTGTAAGGTGCACATACTTAGCACACAGCCGTATAGAGCGAAAGAAGCCCGCGACAACGACGACGATGACGACGGGTTGCTCGTAAGGAGGCCTGAAACGGTGGCGTCGGGGGGCGTGAAGGGGGAGGCTACGAAGGGGAGGAGAGCACCGAGCGAGAAAGAGAAGAAAAGGGAGTTTCTATATCCCATGAGAGTCGTACGACTGAGAGAGAGAGAGAGAGAGAGAGAGAGAGAACCAGGGGCGTACGGGTCATTCAGTTCAGTGAGTGACCCATTGTATGAGGTGGGACAATGTGTCGCTGCTCTCTCTCTCTCTCTCTTACTCACTTGAATGGCACAAACCATGGCTCGAGGTGTTATGTTATGCGAAGCCGCTGTTATTCAGATTGGTAGGTACAGTGGGTAGGTGGGTTATTCAGTGCGATTGCCGCAGTCTCTCTCTCTCTCTCTCTCTCTCTTGCACACAAGGACAGTTTCTACGAGAGACTGTTACTGCGCTCGCGTGAGAGGAAAAAATTGAAAAACAAAGTAATAATAATAATAAGTGAAGTGTATAATGTATAGGGTGTGTGAGTGCGCGCGTGTGTGTCTCTATGTGTGGGTGTGTGTGTGTGTGTGTGAGAAGATCGACTACCGGCCGCCCGCGCACAATGATATTAAGGGTCTGCTCGACATGCTGTAGACTTCACACCTCGATGCTCGGCAAATTGGTTCGAACCTCTCTCTCTCGCGTGTACCTACGCACACTTGCACTGCGAGCGAGAGAGAGAGAGAGAGAGAACGTGTGAATAGGAGAGGGTGAGAGAGGGAAGGTTTCTCGCGAAAGAGAGAGCGCTGCGCTGCAGACGGCCCCGGGATCGGTTTCCACGTCTCGACTCGTTGGACGAGTTTGCTCGGTCGAGCGGTGTGCATGCAGTGTATAGACTTCCCTTAGGACTGTCACTTTCGTTAATTAACGAAGCGTCTCGCAGCACACACACACATACACGCACGCGTATAGCCCAACGGGATATCCGTATGTCGCCGCGCGGCGCGTCCTCTCCGTCCTATATATCGATGCGTATATATATATATACAAGAGCGAGACGCAGGCGTACCTGCTTATTAACCTCTTTATTATTTTTTGCTCCCTCTTTTTTGCTCCGCGTTTTAGCGGAGACGCGTTTGCGTCTGCAGTGCATCGGGTATATAAGCTTTTTCTCTCTCTCTCTTTCTCTCGTCTTTTTCCGCGCCGCTCCCCCGATCTGCCCCTGCTGCTTCTCGGCCCTCATCCTTCGTGACGTTTAGAGACGTATTATGCTGGTTTATCTCGCCTGTTAATATTATTGCTGTACTCATTAATTCCTACATGTTAGTGCGTGCTAATACAGCTGATAAAACTTTATAAAATTTTAAAGGGAATCGGTGTATATTAGATCGATCGGATTTTATTTGTTCCAATTGGATATACGTCGAAGATTGCGTTATTGCGTCATGTGCCTCGATTACATTATGCTTTAGTAGTGATTTGTGTGATAAAATATAAACTACCGAAAGCATTATCATTCACAAGAATCATTTTCATATTATTTTTTATAGTTATAGTTTGTAGATATTATTTTAAACAAAAAATCGAAATATTTTGTTATAGCTTATTCTATTGAATTATAAAATATGAAAAGACTAAATTGGAAATAATAAGACATGAGGTATTTTTCTACAAAAATAAAATACTCGGCATGCAATTCTCACAAGAACATGAATGAACCGTGTAGGACTAGAATTGCACTCGTAAAAAGATTCAAAGCGGCGCGCAAAAATCTTCAAATGAGCCTATCATTATCCCCGCACTTCCCCCTCGGGACATTATGAATCTTAAATTTCTCTGACTTCGCCGACACTTTACCGCGAATGTTTCAGACGAATCATTATCAGGTGTCGAAAGATATAAACTCGCCCGTGCAGTCTCTCGCGAAGCCTTATGAATGAAAGCGCGTTTCACGGAGGTTCTCTCTCTCTCTCTCTCACACACACATACACACGTAACGAAGACGCTCCTTCTCAACCGATATATTTCTCTTTTGCGTACACGCGGGAGTACGAGAACATATATATATATGTGTGTGTAAAAGAGGAAGAGCGCGGGATTCCCTGGAGCGACTCTCGCAGCTCTGAATATATATACATGCTCTCTCGCGCACACACACGAGTCGCAGTGCAGAAGAAGAAAAAAGGAAGGTGCAGGCAGAGGGGCAAAGGAAGAACAGGAATGTACCGAGGCGCGAGAGTAGACACGCAACGCATAAAGCACGCATCTTCCTTACAGCCTCTCGCTGTGCTCATGCGAGAGACTCCAGCCTTATATATATATGTACCTTCAGCCCTGTACTTTTTTTATCTTCTATATATATACTGCTTTTTATAGCAGTTCGAGCACGGATTTTTCGCTTCAATCTGAGCACTCTGCGTAATGTTGTATTGCGGATTGGATTTTAGCTTGCGGTGACTTTTGTGTTGCAGAGTTACGACGAATTCGGGAAAAGAGAGAGAGTGCAGAAAAACGAAAGTTTTATACTAATACCAAAATCTTATGATACTCGACACGTCATCAAGCTCCATTCAACAGAGTAAGAATTAAAATTTAATGTTCACCGTTAAGATCAAGAGCAATATCAAAATGACTCTTCTATATTGAGCCATAAAATAACTAAATATTAAGCTAAAACTGGCGCTTCTGAGAAACAATGCGAACGCGTACAAAGTATCAAGTTCAAACAACAAGGTCACACACGCGCACACATCGCAAGCTACACGAAAGCCTGTCCCGTATATATGCGCTACACCACAACACTGCACCACAGCTTCCATCATAAGTATAAAAACCGAAGGAAGAGAGAGGACCACAGGGGGAAAAGGTATATACGGACTGCGCACTCCAGTCTTTTATGCCTTGCCAGCCTTTAAATCACGGCTCGGAAAATATGTGTGCCGCCGCCGCCGCCGCTGCGGCCAAGAAGCACTGCAGAACGACGTGCGTGCACTTCGCAGCTCTCCGCCGCGAGAGAGATAATCCAAGCCCTGACCTCTCTGCATATCCCATCACTCGACCTGCTCCTGCTGCTGTTGCTGCTGCTACTGCTGCTGCTCTTGTTTTACGCTCTTCGAGTTTCTCTCTACCGCATCTTGACTTACGGTCTTCTTTGTGCACTTCGTCACCTATTGCGCCGCTTCTATCTTTCTCTCTCTCTCTCTAAGTTCCTTTGTGATAGTGGATGGTTTAAAGTTCTCGACGACCAATATATCGACGCTGCGTGTTTTTTCTTGGTAGGTAAAAATATTGTTTGAACTTTGTGACTAAGTTATCATAGACAAACATTTTTCTGCGGTATTAAATATATATATATATATAAAATACACATATTTAATCTGGAAATGAGTAAATCTTTTTACTATTTATGTTGTATCACCGCCGAAGACTGCAAACACCATAACAAACCCTTTTCTCGTCCGCCTCGTATCACAAAAAATAATACCGATTCTCCAAAGGCCGAACGAAAAACCAACGTAAATTCCGGTTGCGAGTATATACAGCGCCCCGTTCACATATCTCCGTATAGAGCTCGTGAGCGCTCGAACTGATCCTTTTTTTTTCTTTCGTTCTTTTCTTCCGAATCGCACGCGGGTATATATAGAGGGGAGAGGCGGGGAAAAGAGACGCGTGTACACGTTCGATGGTCATCTGGCGCTGTTCGTCGATATATAACGTAGCGTCGGGGCCGCGCGCGGCGCTCGGTATCGCACCGATTCCATCGCATCGCTCATACCCCATATATATATACACACACGGTATACGGACGCGCGACGCGAAGAAATAACTTGCACGCGGACCCCGTACAATGTGAGAAGGGATATTCTCGCGAGTTGCAGCAACAGCAGCAGCATCGAGAGAGATTTGCGAGCTCGGAAGAAGGAAAAAAAAATAGTTGCCTGGCACCGCGAAATTTATGCTCTCGTTGTCAAATTTTTGCGACCGATCTGGTTTCACCGGCCTGCTCCGCAGAAGTGAGTCGTTTAAGCTCTTTATCGCGTGAATTACGTTTCGGCGAATTAAAAATAAAAAAAAAATAAAAAAGGGGGAATCCGCGTGCAACGTGGAGCTGTTTTGTTTCTTTCCGCGCTATTCTTTACGATGCGTATAAATTTATAGACAGTTGGGCCGAAGCGTTTTTTGTCGGTAACAAGGTCGTTAAGGCGCACTTGGGCAGCCTGGCAAAAATACGATTAAACACTGCTATTTGCAAGACTGCGAAAATTAATTGCTTTTAATACAGTGAATAATTGCACCATTGTGTTTATCATTTTGCCATCGTTTGGTTAATGTTTATCGATGATAACATTAATTTTAGTCGACTAAATTTAAAAGATAATAGACATTAATAAGTATATGGCGTGATGCGAATAAACAATTGCTTACTCGATCATGCTGAAAAAAAAAAAAAATGAATTTTGGTCGTCGATAAAAAAATCAATTGATTAAAGCTCAACTGTATATAAGGCAAGGCGAATATATCTCAAAAATTAATTTATATCATTTCGCAATCAAAGAATGCACGCAACACTCGAACGAAGCTCAATTCACTTACATGGAAATCAAAGTGCCTTCGATGAAACAGTTAAAAGGCCTCGTTGAAATTGAAAAATTTCTTTTACACTCAGCATGGTATATCCGGTGCGGATGATAAAATTGCAGCACACACAGCACCAGATTCTTGGGACGCGCGGCTCGCACACAACATCGCTTATACCAAAGATCGCTCTCGATGATTTTCTCGCAACTAAAAATCTTTTGTTTTTACCGGCGCCACAGGTATACACACACACACAGATACGCTGTAGCCGTCCCTCGAGATGCAGAAACCATCAATTGTAGAAACTCTCGGCGCTCGGTGTGTAATTATAGACGTATATGTGTGGCAATGCCATAGTTGGCTCTTACTTAGTACAACTTGGGGGAAATACTACGCACACACGCGATCGGCTTTTAATCGGCTCTTATATGCGAGAGAGACGAGAGGCTCTTTCTCTCTCTCTCTCTCTCTCTCTCTTGCGCGAACGCGAAACGTGTGGTTGTTGCGTGAGAGCCGTGTTTGATTTCAATTTTCAAGGCCTGCACCGGAAGGCTCTCCACGATGTATACAACGCAAGAATTTCACGGCATTATGATGATTAATGTCTGCGTGCGTTTTACGTGTGTACTTTTTAATAGAATTATGAAAAGAATAATAATAGGCTGAAGTTTTTGGGTCATGATGAAACGCGGCTCCGTGAGGTCGCGAGGCAGTTATTTTTTGCGCATTTAAAATCTTTCGGTTAATTTTGAGCTTCGAGCTATATTTTAATTATATTGCTGTAACATTCTTTTGGCTTTTAAAAGGTCATTTACAATTTTTAGATAAATAAAGTTACTTCTGTTTGTAATCGTATACTAATAATTTGCTTATTGACGTTCCATTGAAATATATTCTTATCGGATAAAAAAAAGGATGTATATGGTTTAATATAATGAAAATCTCGAGAGATTTCGTTATAGTTGAGGTAGATAATGTACATTCAAAGTAGAAAACAAGTCGAGGAATTAAAAAAAAAGCCCTAATTCGAAAATATTTACGAACACTGTATTAATAGTCACTTCCCAGCTCGAACAAGTACCAGAATCCGGCCTGTGAAAACATCTTGAAATAATCCTGTGAAAAAAAGAGTCCCATATCGATTCGGTTTGGTATATAGAAAAAAAGACCTTCTGTTTATGGGGGAGTCGGTGCAGAGACACGAGGCAACACACGAGAAGTGCAGCAGCGGCAAATGGAACATGCGTTTGATTTACGCGCATGGCTTCGTGTATTGCGAGACACACGGCTCAGCTCTCAAGAGGCCAGCATGAGAATGAAGGACAGAGGCAGAGACTCCAGAGGAAGAGGGAAAAAAAGGTCGGAGTGGAAAATAAAAAGCACTGTAGTGCAGCTACTCGAAGATGTCATGCATCTGCCTCGCTTTTTATCCCGCATATACAAGACGGATGCGAAAATGTTTCCTGGGGTTTTAACTTTTCATCGTCGACCGCAGCTGAAATAGAGCATCGGCGGGGGTTGCGATTCGAATACGAAGTGCGCGATGCCGAGTTATCTATTCCGCGGAGGACCTTCTGGATCCCTTATGTAACACTTGCATCATTTGTCAAATGTTAGGAATGGGATTTTGATCGTCCTTTTCGATTTTCTTCGATTTCGTACAAGTTTGCGACAGAACGAGGAATCCTTATAGATTTGTGATTGATATTTTATAAGCTCTCTGCAACTTTTAGGACACTTTATTTAGTTTCAATTTGGACTAATGATTTTATTTCTAATAATTTTTTGCTTCCTCACAGAGGAAGCTTTGTATTGGTGACAAAAATTATTTTTCCAAAAATACTTAACAATATTTTTGTGTGTGTGTGTGTGTGTGTGTGTGTGTGTACACCTCTGTATCTCGAGAACTCATGTACCGATTTCACAGTATAAATATTTGTTTTACTCTGTTTTTTTGTCGCACGACGGCTGAAAAATAAATTTTAAGATTCATTGATTCTCTTTTTTTTATTTCAGAAAATTGCTTTTTGATTTTGCATTTTTGTTCCTTGAGAGCTATATATTTTTTCTATATAATTCGTTAATAAGATTTGAAGAAACTTGAGAAAATACAATTCTCTGCCATTCGCACAGTTATGGGCTTCCGCATAACCACACCTAAAAACATTCTTCTTTCTGAATCTAAATTAACACTTATTTCTGAACGTACAAAGTATTTATGTAACTGTCAACTAGCCAAAGTTCTATTAAATACTAGATATACAAAGCTAAATAAATGAAAAAAAAAAAAAAAAGATTTGAAGATAATTCAAATTTTCTGATTTTTAAGATTTTTTTCAAATATTTATATTTCAATAATGAATTGATGAAATTTTATGTTTCATATCTCATTTTAATTGTATTTTCAAATATTTTTTAAATATAATTTATTAAATTATAATTTTTCAATATTAGGTGAATGAAAATTGTTTAAAAATTTTAGCTTATGTTATAATCAATGATTCTTGAATATCTAATAAATTAATATTCGTTTAAAAAATTTTGGTTATTATATTATAATTAATTATTTTATTTATAAAGTGTATAATAAATGTATATTGGAACAAAACATTAAGTTAAAGAAAGCTAAGTGCCAATGAATTGCCAGCGGATTTTTATTTCTAATAATTATGAATCCGATCAATTAAAAAGAAATTTTATTATGAATTTAATGTCGTTTCTATCGATTTTGCTATCATTCCTTCCGAAGAAAGAAGAATGTTACCCAACCATTTGAATAGACAATACTTATCCCAAGTAGTAATAATAATAGATGCTATTATACTCATTGTTTCTGCGGAGAGCATAATTGAGAAGCATTTCGAATAATTGATATCTTCAAATAGATTTGAATGCATAAATGAACTTAATTGATAGACTGAATGAAAGATCTGTCAATCCCGAGTTTCTCAAATTATACCGAGATTCCCATGCTACTATTCGCTTTACCTATATTTTGAAAATATCAATCATAATGATCTTCGTATTTCTGTATACGAACAAAAGTCTGTGCGTCAAAGGCAGTAGAGAAAGCGTACTTAGCGAATTTATTATTAAAAATGAAAAAAAAAAGTACGAGAAAACCGAACCGAAAAAAGCATCTTCTTACTTAAGCCAACGAGATAAGGCACAAAATGCTTGTCAAATTGCTTAAACGGCCCTCTTTATGTAACCATTTTTATTGCGGAACCCCCTATATACATACTCTTACTTTCTCCGCATTGCAAAAAAAAAAAAAAAAAAAAACAAAGGGAACAGGCACCGCGGACATAATTTTGGCCGATTCGCGTAATACACACACACACACGGGCGAGAGTGCAGGAGACCGTATATAGCGCGGGCGCGGCATTAAACACTCGGATAAGCGGTACACACGCGTGCGAGCACATATTTTTAAAAAAAAAGAAAGAGAGAAAAAAGAAGGAGGGGAGAACCTCGATCCCTGCGAACTTGTGCGTCGATTATCGATGCGTGCGGAAGAGAAACACGGGCCACGGCCGAGCGCCTCTCGGACAACGAAACCGTGCTCTTATACACACATATATGTATATACATCCGATGATATGTTTCTGGACCTGCGCTACAATATTTTTCGGACTCGCGTTGCGTTGCCGCGTGTATTGACGCTGCGCCAGCTCCAAAGACATCCGGCCAGATTAAGAAAGTCGACTGCACGGCGAATATTTCGTGTGTGCGCCGTATAGACGTTTTTTATTGCTCTCTCTCTCTCTCTCTCTCTCTCTCTCTCTCTCTCGCGCACTCGCACGCCGTACGGGGAGAGAGAGCAAAGGTTTTGTTGTTGCTCGTGTTCGCCTCTTTCTCTTGTTTGTTCTCTTTTTTATTGCAAGAGAGAGAGAGAGGTTGAACAGCTGACCAGTACGGCAGTAATTCTGCCGATTGGATGGAGGCGCCTTTTTCGTCCACACCGAAGAGATTATTTGTTAATCGGGGACACTCGTCACTTACCTGAAACAGAAAATAAAGTTTCATTAAGATTATGGTGTAAGTGTATTATGTGGCGCGGGTACTGTGCATTAGGCGACGCTTCATGAATTAAATATGAGGTTATATCGATGTTTATGTTCGATGGGTGAGAATTTTCAAGCATTATATTAGATCAGAATTATGCTAATTCGGGATAAATAGCATTGAGGTATGTGTGTACAATCTGTATAAGATATAGGCGATTGCTTTATAGAAACAGGGACGTATATTTCAATCTGCGGACAGTGATTTATTTTTCCTTTTGTGAATTTTGATAATATTCATCGAGTTGGTATGGCAAAGTCACTATTTTTATACAGGTCATTGTTTTTTTCAGCAAAAATAAAAATACTACAATTATTTAATATGATAATGAAGCAGAATTCATTTAAAATATTCACTTAAATAAAAGTAGAACTATTATAAAATAATTTATACTAATTGATATAAAATTTTAAATTGAAAATCTCAAGCTAAATTGTTCCACTTTAATTTAAAGTAAACGTTAATAAATCGTATAATGCAAATGCAAAATAAAATTATTCAAAGTGAAAAACTACGATATAGCTTTGTTTTTATTTCTCTTTCTTTGATGAAGGTTAAGAAAAGTATTAAATTGGTTTCTCATAAATTACAGAGCAACAATATCACTGTAATAGTCTAAAATGAAACAGTGATCAAAATATCAGTCTACCTCATCGAAAAATACAGCCAACATAAAATCAGTTCACCAACAATCCTCTACTTTCAACACCGCAGCAGCAAACAATCTCGGAGCTCGATCGTTTAACCTCATACAGCATACAGCAGCAGCAGCAGCAGCAGCCATGCACTCATTCTCCATTCCGAAATACTCTTAATAAACTCGCGCATACATACACACTCACACCTCCGCGAGACGCTGCTCCACGCACCGAGAGCGTAAATCTCGCGCACTTTCCCTAAAAACCCAGCTGAGCTCGTGCGTGGGTGTTGCGGTGCGCGGAAAATAAATCGCCACGCGTATCCATTCTAAAATTATTCAGCGACTCGCTCGCAACTACCGCAGCCGCCGTGCGCTATTACAGTTTCGTCTAGAGCGAGAGAGGCGCGGGCGCGTACATAGAAAATAGTCGCCCGCAGCGACCGAGAAATTGTGTGTACAGCATCCGCATGGTGTGTACAGCGACGTGTGAGGTTTTCGTATATACGCAACGTCTTACGCTCTTACCTGAGAGAGAGAGAGAGAGAGGCCCGGGCGCTTTAAGTGGGTGTCCGTGTGGAGATAAGCGTTCCGCGCGAGAGGCGCATAACAGCCCGATAAACTCGCTTGTTTATTGGATCGCGCGGACTCTCGTGTATGGCCCGAGAGACCTATCATCTTCCGCGGACTCGCTTTGGTCGAGTCCCGATGCGCCGCCATCTCTCCACACCTCCGCGTTTTCTTCGCCTCCCGCGTGTGTCACCGTATAATATGTTTCGCGCTTAATTTTCACATTACTTCCTGATCGCGCGGTTGCGTAGCGCTACATTCGCTGCTGCCGCTGCAGCTGATCCAATTTTCGCGTCCATGTCGTTTGCGTCCGGCAGTTATCGGAATGTTTGAAATTGCTCGTCAAACTTATGATTATTTGCCAGAGTCTTACTTCAGCGTTCTTATTCAATTTAGACTACGGGAGAGAGCGACAATTTACAATACATTACGAAAAATTCGGATTATACCTTGGTTTAATAATTAAACTGAGATTTTTATAAATGGTAATGAAATAAATAATTAATATTTTGGTTTTGACCGAACACTTGCATTAGCCGGTTTACGAAAACACACTGTGTTTAATAAGTATTAAAATTTTATATTTTGTTTATGCATTCTTTAGTGCTTTAATAACCGTCGATTTCAGCATTATCGAAAAAATGTGTCAGTTTTCATTTGAATTCGCATTTTGTGTCGATAAATTTATAAAAAATGGCAAAAGTCAATTATCGTAAATTTTAATACCTTTTTTTTACAGTGCCAACAGCGCGTATGGTCATTTCAGATAACATCTAAATAATAGACTTTACTCCGTTATTTTCCATTTGTCTTGTGCATTGATTTTGTTTAATTGCACGTCTTAAGCACACGAGAATATGCAAATAGCTCAATTAAAAACCACATTGTTAGGAAAGTTGTTTAATAGCAATCGTCGGTCGAATAGCGAATTTATATTGACTCGTCAATAAGCGCAAAATTAAAATGTCCTTTATCGATCTCGAGCCAGTAGTTGTTTTTACGTATTCATTTCTGCGCAGGAATTGATTGCCTCTCCTCCACAATCAATATAATAAACCTCGTCCTCTCCTTTTCCCGAAACTCTCACTTCGGTTGTTAACCTCGAATTAGTCCGAACGGCAGCAGCAGCAGCAGCAGCGAAAAAGCAAAGGAATTTGCGATGGCGCTAATAAAAGATATGCCTTTCCTCCATTACCCAAGGCATTATCACGCGAGTCGAGAGTTGTATAGGACCGGTTCCCCCAGAGAGAGAGAGAGAGAGAGAGAGAGAGAGAGAGGGACGGGGACTTTTTCGAAATGGCCAATATATGCGATATTTCCTGCCGTCTCATGGGGCCCACAATCGTTTCTTTCTTTTTTTTTTTCGAGGATTTAGCTTTTGCGAGAGGATTAAAGTAAGCGACATTGGCGTGCGGGGACGAAAGTTTTACGATTCCCTCTCCTCTGCCTGTTCCGGATTTAATGAATTGGAAGTAAATTTTGGATGGCACCTTTTATATAAACGCTTCGATAACTTTTGGTCCGCTAATGAGTTGGAAAACGCTGGGCGAAATTAAGTAGCTCGCCGGGAGTTTCGAGTATTACGAGCAAATTCTGACAACTTATTTTCTCGCAGTTTCATCAAGCGATACTTTAATTACGTATTTGCATAAAATCGTCATTTATCCCATTATGCATAGGATCGTAAGTTACACTTAGCTGGGGGTATATAATTACGTTATTTAGTGCGGCTACGTTCAATGTCCGCGCGCAAGACGTGCCATTAAAGCAATAAAGTATACATACTCGCATGGACATTATGGCCATAATTTTTATGAATTTCGCTTTGATAAGACCTGATGAATAAGGGACAATATGTTTTGTGTCGTGTCTTGCACACATATACACACAGAGCCAGAAATTTTTCCCAGTAAGCATAAAGGAAGGGAAATCGTCGCTGATTGAAAGAGAAGACGCCGGCATTATAATCCCGGCCGTCTCTCTCACTCACATATTACATACACACACACACACACACACACACACACACACAGATCTTTGAGAAAAGAAAGAAAAGTGACACGTTCTATAAGGTGGCGCGACACACAAGAAACCGCGCGCGAGAGTCCTGAATTATAACGCGGCGGCAGAGGCGGCGCACGAGGAAGCCGAAGAAAAGATCTGCCTCGCGCGAGCTGTAAGAGGCGGAAGTGGCGAGGCCTGCACTTACAAATGCGCGCATGTTACGGTCCCGCGTGCGGCTGCACACGCACACGCATGTACACACACACACACACACACACACACACACACGCACGCATATTGAGCCGGAGTAAGAGCTGCTCCCTGACGCAGTGGAGCTTTGATTGGATTTGCCACGCAGGGCCGTACTACGCCCACTTGTGGCTCGTATTAGCATTCAGGCGCGAGTGAACCTCGCTATATACGTATATACATACATGTATATGATTGGAAGAGGAAGAGAGAGAGAGAGAGAGAGAGAGAGAGACCGGTCAGCGCCTATTACTATCGTAAATCGCTCGGGTATAACAGTATCGCTCGAGTTCGGGGGCTTCTCTCTCTCTCCTCTCTCGCTCTCTCTATCTCTTGGACATGATGTGTGCGCGGCCTATAGGTCTTGCGTAGGTAATAGGATGAAGACTGGAGGAAAAGCGTAGACCATCTCGACGAAATGGCAGAAACAGACCAAGAGGAATAGTATTGTTGGACGATGCACATATTGTGTGTGGAATGAGTTCCGCGTCGATACTTTATGATCGATAAAGATAAGGGTTTGGAAAAGTTTTCAATGGTCGCCATATGCGACTGAATCAGTAGACGACCAGTTCTGTGAATGACCAGGCGATACGTTTTTGTTTAATCAAACGTACATCTTTTAAATTGCCAACTAATTTTGCAAATACGTATATATTATAAAAAATAATTGTATTTGGTACATTAACTCCAATAATAACGTTTCAAAAGATATTTGTTCAACGCTGACTGTCGAATATTTTCATTGGCTCAATAAAGGTTGTTGTTCGAATCGCTCATCTTCACAATGGCCTCAAGGACATCTATTTTCGACCGAATCAATTGAGGTGGAACCCCGAGCATACGGAGACACGCACACAAACACGTAGAGAGAGACTCTCCGAGAGAGAATGCAGAGGAGATTAAGTGGCAAAGCACGAGAGAGAGAGAGAGAGAGAGAGAGAGAGAGAGAGAGACGCACTCCTTAACATATATTTGCGATGGAGTCGGTAAATTGCAAATTTATCTCGTGGAAGATAGCGCGACACCTTTGTAATATGTATATGTATATACATATACGCCTCGCTAGGCTTTTACGCGGCGGTGATTTATGTCGACGCAGGCCCGGCTTCATAATAGCTTACAGATGTCTCTTTTAGTCGATTGGTCAATTTAATGTTACTGAACGCCACACCTGGGCTTTCCGGCCCGGACTCTACTCGCTCGCGTATATAAACGTGTATATATGTATAAGCGTTCGCCCAGGAAGTGAATAAGCCTGATAATTATTGATTTAGGTGAATTTCTATTGCCTTCTCGATTTATCGATGATGTTGTTTTTTCTTCTTCTTCCTCCGCGTCTCTCTCTCTCTCTCTCTCTCTCTCTCTTTCTCCCCACCCTAACGTCTATAAGTAATTACGTAGGATTTTTAAGAGACGCCAATATAGCGTTTGCCTTAATGGCTTGTGAAAGCTTATTTATGGCGAATTTATGTGAATACAGGATAATTTGGCACCGTGAAAAAGTGTGCTACGCCGCAGATAAGACCGCGATAAATTGCTTATCGGGAAAATTGTTTTAATAATATTCCATGCACCTATACGGAGACACGGCAATTGCTCCAGTTAAATTCTTCTATTTTCAAGTTCCCAAATTGTTTGTTTAACCTTCTTTAATGGAGTCGGGGAGGTACGAGCGTTAAGCCGCATCACAGCTATCAAAACACAGAGAGCCGGACCGCAATCAATTACCGTGAGTAAAAATCACAAAAAAAGTTCCCAACGAGCTCCCATGCATACACAGTCGCAACTGTTGGTTATACAGGGTAATGCAACACCCATATACGAGCCACTTGCAGTGCACACGTATAGTTGTCGAGTGTGGATTTACCTCGGCCTGCTGTTGCTGCTGCTGCTGCTGCTTATTTTCTCCCTCATTGTTTATGTAGAACGAAGGGACGCGCGGGCCTGGCATGGGCAGGATGCGACACAGATGTCGATGACAGGCCCATTATAGACATATCTTTTTCGAGATGATACCGTTTCTCGGGTTACTTGGCAGTGCCGCGCTGGTGGGAAAGCGATTCGGCTTGTATAGCTGCTTCGACCGTATACTTAAATCTGATGTAAGAATGAAACTGGGTTTATTTGTTGCAACACTTTGTATTACTTAATATTTTATTTAAAAAAAAATTATTCGAATGTTATTGATTTTATAATAGTAAATTATACAATTTTCTCGGATAAAGCTTATTTAAAAACGTGTGTTAAATAATATTCTTTTGTATATTATACCGAAACACAAATTCAACTCGTAGCTAAAAGCAAAAGCATTTCTAACTAAGAGTACACACGCACGCACCGTCATCATTAGGCCAAACGGCGCACGCGGCCATTTCTTCCAAACAATTATTTGCTCCCTGTAATACACACACTCGTCTATGGCCCTCATCTCTACTGATCATTTTATTAACCCGGAAAATGCAGTCCGTACACACGCATCCGCGGCGTAATAGTCGGTAAATATGCAGTGGTGCAACTATATATACACATATACGGGGTGTATTAGTTTACATTCTTAAAACTTCCCCTCATAATTGCTCTCGCTCGAGGTATGTATCTCCATTCAGGAAGGATTAGCCAGAGCTGTCTCCGCGCTGCAGCAATGAATATATAGCACACGTACAGAGAGCCGCCGACGCGTGCACACAGACACACAGACACACGCGGCTAAAGAGGATACCGCGCGCTACGAGTATACTTGATGGATCCTTCTCTCTCTCTCTCTCTCTCTCTCTCTCTCTCTCTCTCTCTTGAGCGCACGCCCGAGCACTGACTAGCCACGAATTTGCCTTATGTTTTATGGAATGAAAATTACAGCCATGCCGTTCGCACCTTCATGAGCCGTCGTCGCAACCGCGCGCGAGTAGTACAGCGCGTATGTATATACCGAGGTAGGCCCGGAACTCTCTCTCTCTCTCTCTGCAGTGCACCGAGCGATTTACTTACAGCTGGAGTATACAACGTAGCATAACGTTGCTCTGCATATAGCGCAGAACCTTGGTTTGCCGACACTTTTCTCGAACGCTTCGGCTTTCTCAGCGCGGCCTTGCTAAAACCTTTTTTTACTTTATTCCTCCGCGGTAGGAGTGTAGAGCTGATCTCCGTAGCGCGCGGCCAAAGGAGAGGTATGTATTTTGTGTTCGAGAGAGGAATTATCGAGGCTGGGTCTACTTGGAAGGTGCACATGCAGTAATATGCCGCTCTTTCTGTGAGAATGAAATTTGGAAGCGAGAGAGAGAGATTCGCAAATTAGCTTGTAAAATGCACGGGGGTTAATGGTGATGCGATCCGCGAGAGGTCTGCATGAGGTTGCCGCGTAGAACGAGGCTTGAAAATATCACTGAGATACTGAAAATCCAAGACGGCTGTGCAAATTGTGTTTGTTCCAACTTTAAGTAATGACTGTTATTTTCCGTGTCGCGAATTGCAGTGCATATAGCTGAGGAAAAATTACGGTTGACATGGGGGGGAGCTGAGCGAGCTCTCGAGTATTGCGGTGAATTAGGATTTTCTTTGTAGCCTAGGTGTAATGGAAAAATAGCTATGTCGGACTTTTTGTACGGAATGAAGCACATTCCAGAACGGGATAAAGAGCGACTGAAAATACTTTTGCTCTATTAGTGTCTTTTCAAAGAAAAATATAGCTATAATAGTACCGTAGACTTGTATTTTCTTGCGAACCAACTTGAAATATTAGTGATTGTAAATAAAAATTCCGCGTATCCAAGTGCATGACTTGCAATATGGGGATAATTTTCTTAAAGTTCGCACATTTAACCTAGCGGAACGAAATTTTGGTCAAGTTGCAGAGTACAATCGTGTTAACGAAGCGTATATGCACGCGCATAATTAATTATTGGTAATGACAGACCCCCAACTCCCCGTTTGCTCATTAAAATCGCATCAAACACGCAGCTACGCAATGCACTGTCCGTATATACAATCGAGACAGCCACGCACGCGCGTACACACACACACACAGGATGCGTTTAGCAAAAATCAAATTGAAATATTCATGGCTAACCGATCAATTATATTATTTTCGCGCTGCGAATAGCCAACGCTCTTGCAAACAGTTGTTCCATTCGTGCAGCATTACTCCTCTCGAGATATGCGCGTTCATTTCGTTTTGCGTTGTTAAGCGCGAAAGAAGATAGAAAATGATTGCAGACCAGCAGCCGCACACACGGCTCATAACCACGTGCGTATAGTATATACAATATAAGACGCGGCGGCGGCGGCGGCGGTGGGTATAACGAAGAAGCTACGTCCGCAATATCGCACCTTCGTGTGAACGTAGAGAGAGAGGCCGCGAAAGAGCCGGTCAAATTATGTGATCCACCTCAGGGGGATTTTCATAGTATCGTCCGCGGAACGCGGCTTCTATGAGCTGTGGGATTTCACCTCGTGCTCTTTCTCTCTCTTTTTCTCTCGCTGGCGGAGAGTTAAGTGCTGGTACTTTGAGTGCCGTGTGGCTGTAGATTTTTGCTCTCGCTATAGATGCAACGTATGTGCGGAGCTATACTGCGGAATTGAAACAAACTATATACACGAGAGGTGAAGGAGAGGCCGAATAACTGGATCGTATTACGTTTACATAAATTTATTCTTTAGCGTCCACGTAGAATTTCTCGTATGCGCTTCAGGGGGGCAGTAGCAAATCGGTTAGCCAGCTCCCAATAATTGTCGCGATGAATAATGCGAGCGCGCCCCGGTATTTTGAGGGAAACTCAAGAAGACGGAGCTTACACGGAACAAATATTTCCGATGACTGGTTCAAAGTATATGTACACTTTCTCGTATATGCAACCGAGATAGTGAATGAAATTGCGTCGAGCGTGCATTCGTCTTTTTATTGTTTTTAAATGTCCTCGGTCAATTTACCCTCGAAGTAGTAGTGCATTATCGTCTGGTCCCGGTCACCATTCGCATATTTCCGAGCCTATAAAAAAGTAGTAAAAACCATATCTATACGCCGAGGTATTCCGTATATGCATTCGTTTACCCGCGGCCTACCAGCCTTTCTTTTCCTTATTCCCAAAGACCCGTGCATCTATCCCCAGACAAAGTCGGGTTCCCCCAAAATCAGCTTATCTCGCGCCAAATAGAGTGGCCCGAACGTGTATATATATATACTTGGCGCCGAAAAAAGCCACACGCGTATAAGGTGTATCGTATCGGCAGCAGCAGCAGCAGTCGATAATAGCCACCGGGGGGAATGTAATTACACTGTAAAAAAAATCGGAAACGCGAATGCAGCGGCCCGTGGCTGCGACGGCGGCTGAGGGACGAAAAGATGAGGGCCAGAAACAGAGAAAGAGGCGGCCGTAAAAACGGCGTAAAAGTCAATAAGAGCCGAAAAGGCATAAAGTCCCGTGAGATATGTAAAGTCATCCGAGCTGGGCCGAACGCGCGCGCCCGCGACTTTCGCTGTCCCTCCTTCCTTCTGCGCCGTTCGGAACGACGACGACACATATACCCGGCCGATAAGCACCGACGTCGCTCTCCGAAGATTCCCTCCAATCTCGCTCTCTCTCTCTCTCTCTCTCTCTCTCTCTCTCGCTCTCCTCCGCACACGCTCGACGACGACCACTTAAGAAAGCGTCGTAAAAATCGAAAGCTCCTCGTCGCGAGAGTGAGAGAGAGAGAGAGAGAGAGAGAGAGAGAGAGAGAGAGAGAGAGCGACGAAACGACCGTAAATCTCCGTCGGTGAGCTGCTGCTGCCGCTGCTGCGGCTCCTCAACGCGCGCGCCTTGACATTCTCACGTTGTCATCGCAGAGGCTAGTCGTCGTCGGACCCGGCTCTTCATCGTCGGCTAGAGAGGGGAATCTTTCGATCCATTAGTCCAATATTTTTTATTACGGACCGAGTTACGGAGTTGCCGGTCCCATTGCCGCGGCGTTCGATATAGATATTTTTTTTTTATTGCCGCGCAAATATCCGCGGCGGCTGGCAATCGTGACTTCTTGGAATCGATTATTATTTAATTTTTATGGACTCGGAGCTCCTTTCAATATAACGAATATTACGCGAACGCCTATATACTCGCTTTCATTAAACGAGCGAGCTGTAAAAATTTTTACTCGCGTGCATAAATTTAGATGATGGGGAGTCAAGACTGAGATGACTTTTACTTGGTTTACGTAATTAGGATGCAATTATTGCTCGCGAATTGTCAACGACGAGTTCAGTATTAGTTTAAAATATCCTGACTCTCGAGTAATTGAGTGTAAGAAGAGTTTAGAGAGCATCACGTTATTATTACTTTCTAAAAAAAAAAAAAAAAAATATAAATCTCTACTGTTACATTTCAATTATAATTAATCCATAATATAGTCGATGTTAATATGGTTATCGCTATTTGCTAAATTAATATAGAGGTTCCTCGAAACACTTCTAGTCCGTTGTCCTTATTTCTAAAAGACCCTGAGCCGATGTGACAAACCATCATCGCGAACAAATAAAAAGAGCCGCAATGAATAATGCAGCCCATACATTATGCACCGCAAAATACTTAGTATAATGCGCAATGATTTATAGTATTTAAGACTGCAAGCGCCGTTTTGCCCCCCCCCTCCTTTCCCTCTCTCTCCTATATAGTTTTCGAGTATAACGAGCGGGACAAATTATCTCGGAATGCAATAAATCTAACTTGGCGTGACATTTTTTAAAAGAGGTTCGAAACAGATCGCACCTATACGGTACATACAATCTCGGTCGCAGATGAGCACACAGACACAGCCATAGTCTTATGGCTCGCGATAAAACCCTTTAGCGCCTATGCCATACGAGATAAAATGTCGCGCGGGCCGCACGAACACCTCACGCCCAAGAGATGTGTCTAATACCCTTCCACTGTAACGGACTCTCTCTCTCTCTCTCTCTCTCTCTCTTCGCGTACCGCTCACACACACACGCACACACACACACAAATACATGCAGGCGTCGACCGTACACGCGATGGAGCGTTGCGCAAATCTCAGGGCGGGCCCGGGAATTATTCTAATGGCCAACGGGGCCTCACCGTTCATTAGATCTCGCGCACCGCGCTCCGTTACCAGCCGATAAGATAACAAGTGTTGAACTTTTTCCCTCCTCCTCTCTATCGCTTTTATTTTCTGTATATACCTTTTATTCGACTCTGTGTCAGCCGCGCGTGCGAGTGAGTCCTTTCTTTTTTTTATGAATGAATGGCTCGCGCAGGTGTGACGTAGCGCGCAATGTTTAGACTGTGGGAGGTATAGCTGTGTGTGGAGTATATACTCCTGCGGACACTGGAAAATGGAAATTTCAGGAGACTTAATTTATGGTTTATTCAAGATTATCAGCGCGTCTTTTTTTTCCTTCGACTGGTTGAGTTTTCGATACTTCTTATTTTCGCGGAGTGTATTTATACGGTGGCTTAATGTGCCGGAGCGAAATTAATTTCCGTATTTTTACGAAATCGAAGCGATTAATATATAAGAGGTGGCGGAAGATGGATCGCTATGTGAAGTCGGTTAAACGAAATTAATTTCTCACGTGTCGATGATGATTTACATTTTTCTACGGTCTTATCGTGTATAATATACCGTTTTAATAAACGAGACTTTTAAACTTGCTTAATTGCGAAATTGATAAAGTTGACGCCGACATATTTGTTCCCTGCGCGCGTCCTTTTGTTGGGGGAATATATTAAACGCGCCGTGTAATACTGAAAATAAATTCATTAACTCCGATGCGAACTTTTGCGCTATAAATTATAGATAATTTATTAGAAAAGTTTATCCTTTGACACTGTATAGGTGGTGCGTTCACTCTCTTGTGATAGCCGGTTTTTTTTATAGCGATGAAATATTTATTCATTTTATGACTGAATTAGAGACTTCATTTATATACTGGTCGATAGATAAATTCTTTTAATGTACATAAGTTTCTACAGCTTCTGCGATAATATTGTTTGATATTGCTGCATAAAGCGAGTACATAAAGCTTTTCAAGTATGCAAGAAAAGCAATAAAATATTATTCGTCTACTCCTGGCGAGTACTAACTATTCTTAATATTTCATCGTCTGTCGACAGATTTCTAAGACTTAGAAAGTGCTATTACAGTTCTCTCACGGATTCGAAATTACGAGTGCATGTAAATGCGCGCACTAGTCATTTTACCCACTATCAAACAATGCGAAATGGCAGACGGAGAAAGGCATTTGTACAATGCGATAGTCGTAAAAACCGACGATAAACAAAAATAAAATAGATTTCCCTCGTGAAACGAATTTGTGAATTTTCGAATAATCACCATAATTTTTCTCCGAATACAACTCGGGGCATAGCGATTACGTGTCTTGCAGCGCGCGCGCGCGAAACGCAGCAGAAATCCATTTTCATCCGAAAGTCATTATTTCGCCGAGTCGGCCCCAATAAAAACGCAAAATGACTCCAATTGCGCTAATGAATTTCACATCAAAAGCCTTACTCTCAATGCTTCGCATTTCGTCACGGGACACACAATTTTCATTCCGAACACAACGCAAACTATCGCCACGACTCGCGTCAGAGTTTCTTTTTTCCTTTACGGCTCTAACTGAAAGAACAAAAAAAGAATTTATCTTACCAAGAAAGGAACTATATAAGAAGCAAGAACAATTACGAGGCGTAATTGAAGCAAAGCTCCTTATCCGCTTTCGTGTCCTGCGCGAAGTCGCGCTCTCGCTTTCTATATCGATTAGTATGCGGTCCAGTCTCTCTCTCTCTCTCGTCTACTAAAACCGTGCACGGGAATGGGTCCTTCGCTTGGATCTGTACGGGTCTATGTCCAAAGGTACCGTTTCAGCCAACATAAACAGTCATATAATTGGCGCTCAACAGCGTAATCCCTCGCGGGCGTCTAGAAAGCCATACGACCGGATTCTTATATATATATACGAGCTATAACACTGCAACAGCAGCAGCAGCAGCGAGAGTGACACGAATTGACGCCGAGGATGAATTATCAATGCGCCTTTATACAGTACAACGCTTTTTCGCGATTGCGAAAGATTGCATTAGCATCCGCGGATGGAGCGCGTGCACCGCTGGTTATATATATATATAGAGAGAGAGAGAGAGATGGGAATCGATCGATTCTCGCCTTTCTCTATGGTACATATATATAGTGCGTGGCTCGTGTCTCTTAACGAGATATATGTGTAACGAATTGCGTCGTTTGTTTGTCGAAGACGGAGGAGGACACGTTTGTGACGGCGTGTGCGGGTCTTGTGTTAGTTACAGCGCAGCCCGATGTGTGCACGCGCGTTGCGAAAACGCACGCGGGAGGACATGGCGAGCGGTGAACGGATCGTTTATATGTATACCAGCAGCGCAATCCTGTGATGTACCACGCTTTTAGTTAATGCATCGCGGGAGAACTGAAGCCTGTTGGCTATGTGCATTTTAAAACGCGCCGAGCGTTCAGCGTTGCGCAGCGCTTCGGGATGGAATATTAGCTTTGTAAAGCGGCCGTGTCGTAAATTATCCTTAGAATTTTCTATTATTATATGTTTTTAAATGTTTAGAGTTGCTTTTATACATTTTTCTAAGCAACGGTTGTTCGTAAGATGTCTCTCACAGCTGTACGTGCATGACTCATGAATAGCTCGAAAAACTAAACCATAGCTCAAAACACGTAGTGAATTTAATTGACATGGATATATATATCTAGGAAGATAATCGAATCAATTGAAAGGTTCGACGAGCTACTCAACAAAGTATACCGCCGCCGTCGCTCTGTCCAGAGTTTATAAATCGCCGATGGACGTCGTCGCGCGCGCGCGCGCGCGGGGCAGAGCCGATTTGCCTTAGTTGCGCGAGGCCGCTTGGGTCACGATCTCGCGTATTTCTCGGATGAACCATGCGCCGCGCGTCTCTTAGCCTCCTCTCTCGATCGATCTGTATTACGTGGTTAACGGAACGAGCGCAATCTCTCTCTCTCTCTCTATAGAGGAGGAGCTGTTATCTACCGTTTGCTTAGGTAGCCTCTCGTGATTCGAATGAACGATCGACTTGTAGTGATGCTAGAGAGACTCTCCCCGTTTTCCGCATCCCTGACTGATCTGTAATTTATACGGGAAAGCAAACGATATGACCGAGATACTTCGGTCTCCATGATTTTGTATAAGGGAAGAAGAGGTAGACAGTGACACGAGCCACTTACATCATGGCTTGAGTGCGTATAAATTGATTCTTTTGGAAAAATCCTGTTAAACTTTTTCGCACTATGTATAATAATGTTCGATTTCACGCACGCATGCTTATACTTTATTTTTGTTAGCAGTAGCGAAACCAATTTCATCGATTCCACCAGTCACTATAACCACTTTATTGCTTGTGTCCATCTTTCATTACATTGCGGAGAGAAAATTTTATAAAATTTTTTGCCTGTTAAACTATATATTAAAAGTTTTGTGAAAAATGATACTGTTCTAATCTCTAATTTATTATCAGAATTGTAATGCATACATTTTGTGATTGCGCAGTATAAAATATAAAGATAAAATATTATTTATTGTGTAAACTCAAGATTGATTTAAGAGTCACCTTATTTGATATCCTTCAGACGACGTTTCGACGATTAGGTTACCACGTTTTGTCAAGTCAAATTTTTTTGACTTTTTGATCGTAATATTTCTTTTAAAAATAGAGAAACAAATTGGCAAAATATAAGTAACAAAAAAATTCCCATATAAAGGGTAGTCTGAATTACATTATACAAGATGACAAAAATTCATTGGTCGACGAAGAAATTATTTTGAAACAGTCCCAGTACTTGTTTTCTAGATATAATAAATTTTTTATAGAAAACATCATAAGCAAAAAATACAGTACTTAACAGAGAGAGTTTTACGAGCAATTTTCGTCTTCATCATTTAAAATATATCTTGAATTATTTAACAATTATATTAGTATCATTGAATAATTATTTTAAGAATAGTTATTTTGTATATAATATCTATACTTGGTTTAGATTTACTTTATATGACATATCAAAATTTATTTCAAGTGAATTTAAGTGTTGCGTAGAATAATTGTTAAGGTGTATATGTCATATCCCAAAGAGCGTATATAGGTTCGAATCACGTATAAGTATATATATTGTAAAAAAATTTTAAGTTTTCCATTTATTTTTGAATAATTTTTAAGCATGCGAACGCATAAAAAATATATGAAATTCTATTATTTATAATAATAATTTAATAAAAAGGGTAAAATATAGACTCCTTGAAAATAAAAATTCCATACCCTATAAGATTTAGAGAGCGGATTCCGTTGAATCAGCTAAAATGCTTTTACAGTGAAAGAACTATAATTGCTTTAATTAAACTGCGAAATAAAAATCTTCCCGGATAATTTGCATAGTAATTTATTATTTAAAATTATTTACGCAAACCAATCAAGCTTTAGCTTTTAATAAAAGGCGTGAAACCTTGAAACATTTGTTACTCTTATAAATTAGCGTATATTTCCATCATAATTCAGTGCTAATATGAGCGTGAAAATTCATGTAAAAAACGGTGCGCGCCGACATCAATATTAATATCGACCGAACCACCTTGAATCATCAATGTGTGTTCATACACAGAGAGCACTGTTCCCATATCAAAGAGGCGAAATCTCACTCGCTCCCCCTAACGAGAACGGCAATTCATTTGCCATAAACGAGGTGACGCGTTAAAAAATGCCAAAAATAAAGGAACTTCTTCTAGACGAGGACGTCAAAAAAGCGCAGACTCTGCTGTTGCTGCTACTGCTGCTGCTGCTGTTATGCTCGAGCCAGTGCGCGCGCTGTGCGAGTTGCATTCCGATCAATGAGAAAAAAGACGAGTAGCCGGCCACAGTGTAAGCGTCCACCGCAGAACGGTAGCTCATTCACACGCTCCTTTATCTCCTTTCCACCTTCCTTCTCTCTCTCTCTCTCTCTCTCTCTCTCTCTCTCTCACTCTTTTTCTCTTGCCATTTTTTCTTACTCCTTCCTCTTATTTTCTTTTATTATATTTCTTATTGGTTCTCATTTAAGAGAAAACTGTACAACCATGAAACTAAAATAACGATTTTTGCAGAACTCGTTGTAATTACATTTACCATAATTTGTTCGAGACAATAATTATCAAAAATATTTCTCTGCCGGACACTCAAGGCAACTAATTTAGTTTTTTCATAAAAACTATTTTCACTTTGAAACATATGTAGGTATCATCAATAAATTGACTGATTTTGCGGTTGTACTTAATTAATATCCAAAAATAAATTGTAGAATTATTGAAAATATTAACCCCTAATTTACAATCTAAACTATTGTTTCTCATATTGAACAAAAAACCGGCTCTCCATTCCCATACTTTTACAATACATTCGAGTGTAGCCTTATGTTCTGTCTCTCTTCCAGTTTCAGATTGTTTCTTCGCTGCAGCACGGAGCAGACTAGCTCGTACCACCGTCGCCTTTATGCTTCTACCGCGTATAGCAGCACAGGCCGAGCCAGGCTCCCAAGATGATGCCTTGTCTACTGGAAACGAAACGAGAAAGAGCGAGAGAGAGAGAGAAGGAAAGAAGTTCCTTGAGCTCCAGCTCTTTCGAAAATTACGCGCTCGGGAGAGGAGACGCGAAAAGTCTGGCCGCGAGGCCGCCGAGAAGCGAGTTTCCGATGGGAGAGTCTCGAGTCAGCTGAAGCTGTATTTTTTTGCCCCGGCCTCGCGCGCTCCGAGCCTCCACGTAGATAGGGTGCCGCTTTTATAGATTTCGCCGAGAAGAGAGAGAGAGAGAGAGAGAGAGAGAGAGGAGTGTATAGCTATGGTCAGCCGCGCGCTCGGCCGCCGCTTTTTACACGTTCGCGAAGCCAACTGTAAATGCGCGCGGCGCGAAAATAAAAATATCTCGCTCTGCTTCCGATTTTATGAGCCGTGCCATTTATGGACTTATGCTCATAAAGCGTTCCTCTTGCGGCCAACGGATTTCATTAATGGCGCGAGGAATTTTGCACTCTCGCGGGTATATGTGTCAAACGGGTATTTTTTTTTTATTCTGTTGGAAAAGGAATGTCTCGGTATTATTGCGCAATGGGATAGAGAAATATGGAAATAGAATGATGTCGTAAAATAATGTTACTTTCCAGTTAAGTGTTTTTCAAAATTTACTTTATGAATGATCCCAAATGTGCAGCAAGTGTCTTTTTCGTTCGTTATGCCCTGATGAAATTCAACGTCGATGATTAACTATATTATTCCAGAAACACGGCCAATGACAAAGAATCATGAATTTAACCCGCTTCAGAAGGATGTCTATTTTTATAAGATCAACGTGAGAACCGCTGTGCTTGCCCCTTTTTATTTATTTATATTTAGATCGCACCTCCTGGCTCCTAATCTATTTTAGAATGGCTCATATCCTCATCTCACTCGCGGCGAGGCCTCGCACACGAGTAGTATGCATGACCCGAGGACGACGTCTAAGGTTTGATCGACAAGCTAAAGGTTATTAAAAATCGGCGCGTTTTTAGCAGCAGTTCTCGTGCCTCGCAGACGCTTTCGGTTAATTAAGAAGCGATCTTTGGACCACGTGCAAGAAAGAGAGAGAATTATATATATATATATATATATATATGTGTGTATAAGCCTAGAGGGGCCGCAAGCAAGCCACAGAGCGTCCGCGTGAATTTTTGCGAGCTTGAGGCCGAGAGGCTGACGATGATCGATGAGAACAGCGATCGCGCGCGCCTCTTCTCTTTCTCTCGCCTGCTGCATAGCGGCGAGAATTTTTGCACGATCTTTCACCCCTTCTATTAATGAAAATAAAATGAAAAAAAAGGGAGGACGGGAGGGGGGAAACGAAGTGTGTAGGCAAAGGATTGAGGCGTGCGCGCAAGTGGTCTTTTCTATTAATAGATTTTTAACGCCGCGGATGGACGATGATGAGGAAATGATGCTGTCGTTTACTTCCCTTTTCGTTCGATGCATCTTGCTTTTATTTTATTTGAAGAGGTTGAGCTTTCTTTTTCTCTCTCACTCTCCTGGAGCTATAATTATTCTTTATAGGAAGATATTAAAATTCTGTCGACGTAGATTTTTGAATAGATACTGATCAATGAAAAATGGCTATTGAAATGGTTGTATGGGATGATTAGTGAGCTTTAAAAGACAGGAGAATGTTTTAACCTGTGAGTAACGGTAATGATTTTGAAAAATTTGCAGAAAATCTATTAAAGGTTATCAAGTTTTTGAACAGTAAAATACGATTAAATTGTATAGATCGTATACAAAAAATATGATGCACTTCTGAATTATTCAGGAACCTTCTTTATATTTTAAGAACAGTATTATCTTTCATTTCATTCTGAACAAATTCAGTAATAGTAGTATACTTAATTAAGAAGGTAAGGTAAAATACGCAATAGCTAGACAAATTGAAAATTGGGACCATTACCTGGACAAGAGTAAAACACCACTATTACACACGAATATGAAAAAGAAAACAGTTCATTAGTATTATTTATGCTATTAACTATACATAATTAAATAGATTAGTTGATCCAGGTTTAGGAGTTTAGCACTAATTTTTCAAACTTACCGTTTTAATATAAATAAACGTGAAATGAATCTCTTTTTGCATAAATTATTTAAATAGAGAATAAATCAATAATGAGGTTTGAAATTTTCTATAAATGACGCTTATTAGTTCTCAAAATGTGGTTTATTTATCGTATTCAAAATCAGTCCAGGTATCGGGTACTTTACCTTACATGGTATTTAACAAAAAAATTGGTTTTCGTTCTTTAGATTCTTGTTTTGATCCTATCCTTTTTTATCTTAAGCTTCGACATGCCAACATAGTAAGCTATTATCCCGAGCGTTGTGCCGCTCGATTCTTCGCTCTTGGGATATGCTGAGAATGAACCGACGTGATTCGTTCCACAGAAGTTAGAAGTTTGTGCGAGAATGATTCACTGAGCCGAAAGACTCCAGCGACTCTTTCTTTCTTTCTTTTCGATAGTGGATTTTGAAGGTTGACTTGGGCAAAACTACTTTACTCGCGGCAGACGTACAAAACTATTACGCATTACGAACAGTTAATCTTGTCGAAAATTGATAGGTGACATGCGTTCAATTTCTTTCCTGTTCACTGCTTTTGAAATTGCGTTTGTAATACGAGTTTTACAGCTGTCACACGTTTCTGGTGTTCTTAATGTTTACGATTCAGTGACGTAAGTTTTGCGAACCGTCGAAAGAAAATGCTGTTGATCTCTTTCAGTGACTGGATCATTTCGCTTCTTTTGCTTTGCGGAATTTAAAATATTTTTATTCTTTTACAACTGCTTTGGAAAGTTTTGTTTTAAATAATTCTTTTCAAATATTCCTTTGGAGCTGTAAAGTTTAAACCCTCTTTCGAAAATTTCTCTTTCCCATAAATCTTGTTTTGAAAGGTAGAGCATGGCAGACGTGAAACAGTCCTCCCATTCCGAGTCGAAGTATCGGGGTGATTCAAACTGCACGACAGACCGAATGGCTATTGTGCCTATACTCGCACCAGAGATTAACCAAAGTTCATTTCTATTTCCAGTTTTGCTTAGACGAAGAAAAACGCACTCAAAATATTTATTATACTATTATTAAATTACATAATGCAAGCCATTATGGTCACCGCGTTTCATGCATCTATATTGGACAGTGAAAGCTGTATACCATGCGCAGGTTCGCCCCATTCAAACTGAACTAGAAAAAAACACCGCGAGCCTGGGCAATAAGAAGCACACCAGACGCGTAGCTGGAGCGCGCGATAAATGGCTAGCACGGGCAACTCAACTATTCCCGGGGCTGTCAAAAGGCACAAACTTATCACGTCGCACTATCAACGATCTGCGGAACAATGCGCTTGTGGCCCCGTGAGCGCAGCTCTCCCTCGAATACGTACATACAGGAATGAGAATGAGAGAGAGAGGGAGAAAGAGAACCGACAGGCCGCATTGTGTGGATAAAACGCTCGCGCGCAAGAGACGAGCAGGAGAGAGAAAAGAGGCGCATTTTTCTGTACAACCAACGACATGAAATTACATCTTAAAAATAAGCGGACTCACGAGAGAGTAGTTCTCTCGCAGTTCGCCGAGACGGAGTGTGAGGGTGGAAGAGCCCAAGTCTCTGTGTATATATATATGTATGCATGGGTCCAGCGCGGCATCTCACGCGTGTGAAAGTGATTACAAAAGGACGAGAGAGAGAGAGAGAGAGGGAGAGAGAAGAGTGGCGGCGGCTGCGGCGTTTTGCGCAAGGCGTGGTGCGATCGAACGTGCGGGTCGAAGCCTCCGAGGCGCGCATACACATCCTCCTTCGCGTTGACCATCCAGATTCACACACACACACACACACACACAATTGTACCTCGCCCTCGCAGACGAAGAAGAAGTTGGCGGCGGCTGCGCGTACGAAGAGGCATATGATTATTGCCGCGCACGGACTCCGCATAATATTATGTCATTGTGGTTTCATCAGCGCGCCTTCTCGCGCGTCTACCTCCCTCTCGCAGTGCAGTATATTTCACGAAAAAGAGCGAGAGAGAGGGAGAGAGAGAGAGAGAGAGAGAGAGAGAGAGAGAGAGAGGCGAAATGTTAATAACACGTCCTGTCCTAACCCCGGCACCTCGAGCTTTCTTAAACGAGTGGTGGCCGCCGACGCCGCGGCTTTTATTATACGCCGCGGTGGGAGGATATGAGAGCTCGGACGGAATGTAGATAAGCGGGCACTGCGAGGTGCATCCACCGCCGCCGCGGAGAGAGTCCTTTTGTGCGGGGCGAGCGACTATATACGCGCGATGCATTCTCTGGCGCCTCGTGGCGCACTATAATGCAGCCGCAGTAAGAGCAACAAAAAAAAAAAGGATATAGAGGTATACGAGCTGCAGCTTCGATCGATTATAACGCTGCACAACTGCGTTTCTTCTCTACCTTCTTTTTTTTTTATCTCGCGACCGATTGGTACTCGAGATCTCCATGCTCTCAGTTGACGTGTATATACCATGGAAATACGGCTTTGATTTATTTGCTGGGCTGCCGAGGTGTGTTCGCAGAAAGGCCGATTATATTGTGCGGCGGAAGCTCCTCTCGCGGCCTTTAAAGATGTGTGCAGTATTATAAGATGATGCTTTCGAGAAACGATTATTGTATCTTGTGCGCGTGATTGCGTTTGTTATATTGTTCAATAATAGCTGGGGAAAGATAGTGTTTGGAAGAGAATCGAGGCTTGTCACTGCAACGAAATAGGATTGTTATTTGTTTTGTTTCTTAACCTGGGGAACTGAATTTGCTCGAGTAAAATCCTTGTAATTAAAGTTTTTCAAGTAATAAGCATGGTTATATATCGTTATCGTTGCTCGTTATGTAGAAAATAGGTCGGGAAATAAGTCGAAAAATGCCGCGCGAGATCCTGCAAGCTCTAGACTTTTTTCTTATTTAGGATAGGAAGTAGTTCAGCCAAAAAATCCGAGCGAATTTCCGGCGGTGAAATTAAAAAAGGAAGAAGATGATCAAAGCAGTAATAATACATGGCACAATAGGTCAGCTAGAGCCGAACTTTCAATTAACTTGGGGAAGGGTGAAAGTCGAGATCCTATTATAGAAATTGACCTATTTACGGTGGAGCGCGGAGTTTGAGTACGGAAAATAAAAAAAGAAAATGGCCCGAATTCTCATCCCCAGCCGTGTAAAGTTTACTTGTTCTTAGCACAGCGAAGCGCGAAATTTGCATGAGAGAGCTTCTCTCGCTCATCAGCCGCGGAGTGAGTTGAGCGAGAGAGAAGGAGAGAAAGAGTACTTTGGGATGAACTTATGCAAAGGAGACCGCATGCGCGAGACCGCAAATTGCAGGGAGTCCGTGGTCACTTCCATTCTCGGGGAAACCAGGAAGCCGATATCTCTCTCTCTCTCTCTCTCTCTCTCTCTCTCTCTCTCTCTCTCTCTCTCTCGAGTCCCGACTCTCTTGGCCAAGCGGCTCTTCACCTGTGCACATATATATGTGTGCGTGTGCACTGACCCAAGCTCTACGCCGCACGATCTCTTCGACGGTTGGTCAGTTTCTGAACTTCTTACGCCTCTAGCACCTACACACTTTCCTATATTACCCACCTTTTGTGGGGAATATAACACTTTTTCCGCGATTCCCTTCACTTATGTTTGTAGTTTACTTATTTGTAAGCGTGTTTCAGAAAAATTTAGGGTTGTAGAAACACACATGGTACCGAGTGCAAAGTCGAACATAGATCGACTACGTTTCATGATGAAATTTTTTCACTTTTTAAAGATTCTGCGAAAATACTCAATTTTTTTCTTGTAATTGAATTGCGTTGCAAAGATGAAAGAAAAAAAATCATAAAAATTGAGTCGAACCATCGCACTCAATCAGCTCTTCAGAAAAAGGACATGCAATCAAAATTCACTTCTCTCAAAGCACTTTAAATTTTTTTGCAATAAAATTTCAGCCAAACGGTCTTACAAAAAAATCGGTATAATTTTAGTACATTTATCGATCGCCAATACGAGTTTCAATGTAAAAGTAATTAAACTGTCTCCGTGGCGTGCGAGTAATTTGTCATAGCCCGATAAAATCTGGACGCTATAAACGTTAAACGTTCACACGTAATTATTACGAAATAAGCAGTTTTACCTTTTTTTCCTTCAATCTCTCGCGCCGATCGATATAACGACTATATACACCACCGAATGTGTCGCGATTAGACTTTAACGTTTATTTAGTGTCGAAACTCTCACGAAGACAATGGAAAATTTCGCGCGCGGGCGAAGCAAAACTTTTCGATTTATTCGCTGCACACACGCTCGAATTTCACAAATCGCGTGTGCGCACAACAGATTCGACGCACATACAAGATACAAGAGTTTCAAAGTGATTTCGCAAAAAGTGCATAGCAGCCGCGGCGACCCGTCGATCGCCAGCCGTAATTATTTTCGCCGCTCGTTAAAATGTAATAGTCAAGCCCGAGGAGATAGAGACGCTCGGATTGATCGAGACTTACGTATATACGTGTATGTACCGGTGGTGTATGCGTTACAGTCAATTCTATACTTGCTGCTGCCGCGTGACTTCTGTTTTTCCTCTCAGCCGAGGAAAACAGCCAAGAGAGTTAAGCCGTGGACAGCAGCAGCAGCAGTAGCGGAGCCTCCGACTGCATGCACACTCGTCGAGATGTCGCTCCGCTTGTAATTTCGCACGTCAGCCCAAGCGTGATTTACCGACCGATCGAATCGCAATCGTCGTTTGTCTTCTTCCCTTTTGTTTGCGAATCCTGTTTTTTTTTCCTTTTTCTTCTTTTCTTGTATGTCCGTCGTGGATCGTCGAGAGCTTCCGAAGTACCAGTTGCTGTTGTACAGTCTGTGGTGTATCGCGACGAGTTATCTACTGGTTTTAGCTATGGCTTTCAATTTGCATTTATAAACGCTTTACCGCCTATGCGGGAATAGAGAAAGCGCAATTAGCGAAGATTTTGTAACGGCGCGCACGCGCTGCTAAGCGCGTTCGATTATTACTAAGCAAATATAGATGTTTTTTTACGAGGCTCGTTTAGCGAGACCGTAAATTCGCGTGAATCTGAGATTCTTCTTGCACCTACATATGTTGCGTAATTTTCACTACCGGTTTGCAAAATTTGTTTCGTCCGAGCGTTAGTGAATGCGAAGATTTACGTTCTTTGAGCCAGTGATGCAAACTTTATGCGTGTTTACGAATAATTAGAAAAATCTGATAAAAATTCAGATTTATTTTTTTAATAGTATATGTTACTGATTTTGTTGATATTATCGTTTTATAATTATTGATTTTTAATATTTATAAAAGTACATTTACCTTCGAGAATATATACAAAGCATCGAAATTTACACTATCGACACGACACATAAATTTTCGGTATTAAACCTGCGCTAGAAAATTTATTCATATCCCCGAGCGCATCTGCCCTCTCGCACCTAAACTAAAATACACAGGATATAAAGTACGAAGATCCCCTGTACAATGGCCGCGGCGTCACTTTATAAAGTCAGCAGGAAAAACCATCCAACCCAGCATATCCCTCCTATCCTTCCACGAAAAATTCCCCCACGATAGCCGCGGAGGCAGCTCCTACAAAATCCACGCATATAAAATCTATCGAGCGCATCTCGGAATCCGCGGGACGCTATACTTACGACACTCCGCCACTCATATATATATACACTAAAGAGTCCTGCTCATATATCTATTTATATATATATATATATACACACACTCAACGGCACACGTGTGCACGCGTGAAAATTCAGCCACACATAGCACACGTGTGCGTTTGTCGCTGCCGCCGCCGCCGCCGCCGCCGTAGCCGCAAGAAAAGGCATCGCGCCGGCGTATAACTTAGGCGGGCCGTATCTCGTTGCGCTTATCTATTGCAGGCATGAGGCGGGCTCTCTCTCTCTCTCTCTCTCTCTCTCTCTCTCTCTCTGGCTTGGCTTTACGAAGGCCTCGCTCTTATCTCGCCGTAACGTATGTGCTGAGTCGAAGCGTCGCTAATATACGGTTAATGAAAGGCTAAGTCACGCGCACCCCGATGACGCTGTGCATGCGCTTCTCTATGCCGCGTGTATAGTGACAGACTGTGCCGCGCGGGAATTGAATTTTGGAGAGGTACTGCTGAGAATGGCAGGTATGCACGAGATTTTTGTAGACAGTTTTTTTTTCTTTTTTTTTTTTAGAGGAGGGGAATGGGTGATATAGGAATTTTGGATCCGTTAGAGTCGATTGATCGATCCTTTAAACCAACGGTGCATGGGTGAAACCCTTTGCTGCAGATTCATTCTGGTGTTAAACTCTTTGTGTTAAATTGTTAGTTATTTGCAATACTAGAAATAATGAGGGAAGAAATTATGATTTTAGTATAAATTTACTTACAGCGAATTATAAACGAATTAAGATTTCGTTTATACAAGAAATTGTCAAAACCGAAGATAATCACAATTACACAACTGTACGGCTAATTAATCGAAACTAAAAATATCTTATGATTTCGTCTAAGAATCTCTAACGCAGCTTATTGCCCTCGCAACAATAAAAGCTATGGCCATCCCTCGCAATTACTTTATTGTGTATTATGCAATCCGCATTCCAACGCATCCCCCGTACAAGCCTTCGTTTCATTACTCTTGCATTAGACATAAACATCGGCGATGCGTATAGCGCACACCTCGGCCACTACTCTCTACACATGCACCCAAAGAAACGAAAAAAGTCGACATAGCAGCAGCAGAAGCGGCAACAACAACAACAACAACAACAGCGGGTTATATACCTTGTACGCAACACCTACTCGCGCGCGTGTGTGCGTATATGTACCCCATGTTACAGCCACCTCGTCCGCGAGCAATTTCCGTCCTATAAAATTTATCAGCTGCGCAAGCGGAGAGCAGAAGACTCGATCTTCCCGCGTATGCATACATACATAAATACACACACAGATACACATGGCCGTGGGCTATCGCGGGGCTGCAGCGTCGGCTCTGCAGCGTAATCTAAAGTCTCGTAGGCGAGAATGCTCGCGCCTCTGAGAGAGCTGAGCCCTTTGCCGTGTCCGCGATTTGTAAATTACGGCCCAGATACCACAGTGAGAGGGAGAGAGAGAGAGTTGGGTTCGTATACAGCTATGAGGGAGAGGTCAGCAGAGGGTTTTTTTTAGGAGACGATGGGATGGTGGTGGCCCAACCCAGGAAGAGTGTGGATAGTAGGTAGAATGAGGTGAGGCTAATCGAGGGAGACAAAGGCCGAGGATGCATGATGGGGCAAATGGCCGGGGATCGAGGAGCGCTCGACAAGCTATCGGACTTACGAGCTTGATGAGCCGACAAACCTACCCGCGGGAATCAAGAGCGACTTCACTCCCTTGTTACATAATGTATACTATTATATTGTATTGTGATCAGTCTAAATATCTTCACCTCTGAATTTATTTTTTTTTTTTCGATAATTAACATTAGTTTTTTGCATAAATCCTTTTTGCGGAACTTCGCATTGACTAACTGACTTAATTAGGTTTAGACTGTAATTACAGAGCGACTTCAGTTCATTTGAATGAATCTACTAATAATTGATCTTTAATAAAAAAAGAACTCGGCGCCAGAATGGTGAGAGCTAATGCATTCTGAAACTTAATTCCGGAAAACCGCAGGGATGAAAGAGGCCAAGAGAACAGATATAATCGGCGAAATAGAAATTTATCCGTACGTCGGACAAACAAAATTACAGAGGAAAAAAACCATTCAAGCAACTTAGAAAATGAATTGGACATGGAAAGAGATTGGGTTATGATGGAAGGATTTAGGGATGTGTTTAGGCACATAGGACTGACAGGCGGTAACTATAAATACGACGAAGAGGACTTCATTACGTGTGAATTTGAATGCGTTTCCAATCGCTTTTTCAGGCGGTGTATGGAAATACGAAAGATTTAGAAGTATTTGGATGTTGATGTTCTAGAAAACAATGTAAACATTTATCCACCTGTCACTGAATGCACAAATAATGTTACAAATTTATGTACAATTAAAATAAATATTTTACATGATATTTTTTGGTTTGTTTGTTTAACACAAAAAACAGAATTTATTAAATTATATATTATTAAGATTTTTTAAAAAATATTTTGTAATAACTGTTTTACGAATACTTATATTAAAATAAAAGTTCTAGATCAAGATAGTACACAGATATGGCAGATTAAATATTAAAACTTTCAATTTCATGACTAACCATGTACACATTTATTTCCGAAACATTCAGAATGATGTGTCCAATATAGTATTTTTAGTATAATATGTTATAATTTAAAATATTTTGGTTATTCTAATATTCAGCGTAAATTCATCCTATAAACACAACAATGATAGTACATATTTTACTTTTACACCAGTTATAGTAACCATTTTTACCCAATGCCATAACTCAGAAATTTAACGTACTACAGAGGTGTAAAGTAAAGGTTTCAAAGCCACGAGCCACCAGCGACACATATATAGCGATTCAAATACTTTTCGAGATAAACAGAACGACGGTGCAGCGTATAACCTACGCGCGCAAGAAAAGCAGGTAAGAGTATATATCGAAGAGATCGAAGGGCTGTAAGAATGCCGCTACAGATAGAGAAAGAAATAGTAGTCCTTTCATCGTCTGCGATGTAATTCATTGTGGGCCTGTGTGCTTGCGAGTTCCTTCTCTCACCCCGATTTTTTTCGTCCCTCTCAGCAAGAGAGGCCAGTGCGCGCATAGTCGCAAGTACACGTACGCTATCTGGATAATTGTATCTGAGCCGATCGCAGCTTGCAGATGACTGCTCGATATCTGATCGTATTATTCTAGCGTGTGACGCAGCCGCCGCCGCAGCCGCCGCGCGAGAGAAGCGCATTGTCCGCCGCGTATATATCTTATCTCTCTCTCTCGCGCGCGCGCACGCCTGCAAACTATGCGTCTCTCGTGGATCGGTAAGAGCTCCTCTCACCTACGTATATATATATATATAACGCAAGATTTTCAGGGAAGATCCCAATATTTCTTCATACGCGGCGTTTATAAGCGAGAGAGGCAAGGATGCATGCTCCGGGGGCATTTCTACCTCGCGCATTTCCTTCCTTCTCTGCACTCTGCTGGTGCACCTCGATTTTTTCTGCTCTCATATATAGAGAGATAGTGTCGAGAGAGAAAGAAAGAGCTGGAACTGCTCGATTCGAGTATTGACTTGTATACTTGCTCTGTACGATGGGTAAAGAAGAAGCGTGAGCTTGAGAGTTTATGTACTGAAGGCTTACGTGAAAAATAAGCTGTGCAGCGCTTGTATAGGTTGCATGGTGAGGACATGTATATAGCGTATGGTCGGGTAATGGATGGTGTGTTACGCGCAAGCGCCTTCTCTCTCTTGACTATAATTTTTCGTCTACGCGACACGAGCTGCTAGTGCGTTAGAGGAGCCTGTTGTGCAACCGGTGTCCCATGCGTTATATATTGAGTGATATTGAATCGCACGTTAATAAAATTCGCTCATAGGTCAATTTAGACGTTTTTAGGATTCTTTGAATAATTCAATTATATTTTTAAAAAAAAAATTGAAATTGATTGAACTTAACTATAAATTTCGATAAATCGTTATCGCAAAAACTTTATATTTTTCTAGTGTAAACTAATAACATAAAGCTTTTGTCTTTCGAAACATGTATACGGAGACAAATATTTATTAAAGTTTATGATATGCTTATGAAAACTTTGCTAGAAACTATAGTAATTTTGTCACAGAGCGACAAAAAAAAAGGAAACAAACAGTATATATGCAGTAAATTTTCGTACATATACTTCACTAAATTTTTAGTAGATAATTATAGTAATTTTTGTAAGATATTAATAAGAACTAGATTATGTAATAAGTTTTCTTATATTTGCCACTAAATTTTACTAGAATCTCACAAAATTTTGCTAGATCACAGTTGTAATTTTAGGGCTTTCGCATGTGTAGTTCGAGTTTCAGGACAGCCGACATAACATAAAATGAAAAATGAAAAAGAATTAATATTTAAATATGTAAGCACGCCTAACGTAGCTGAGTTGATTTTATTAGTTGTCGGCTGAATTAACAGAGGAAGCATTCCAACCTTCTAGCGGCAAAACGTTTTCAAGTTTATATGTAATCGTATGTCCCTCCTCTACTCGGCTATGGAGGTCCTTACATATTTAAATATTAATTCTTTTTCATTTTTCATTTTTACCATAAATTATGAAAAAAAGAATTAGGGACTACTTTAGTGACTACTAATCTTTTTCGAGGATTTCTGTAGATTCTCCTCTAATACCGCCTTCATCACGCCTCAACTGTAGACTTTCGTTGGTCACGCGTTGTTAAGATATCCGCGTTTTGTCGTCGAGGTCATCCATGTCTTTCGAGGATTTCTGTAAATCCTCCACTAATTTCGTGACCTGCAGCAATGCTCTACGCTGATGCTCGACAAGATCTCGATAGCCAGCAATCAGTTCGCGACGTTATTTATCTTTCGAAGCTTCTTGGGAAGACAAAATATTTCGATATAATCAATCTTCAAAAATGACACTTAGATATAATGAGTAGTCCTTATTCTAACTGTAACTGAACCCTCTACATTTGAACCAGTGAAACAACCTAACGTAAACGTACAATTAGAAAAAATTATAAAAGCCATATGGCGTTTTTTAAATAATACAAACCTCTTCTAAAATACACCAAAAAACCATATATTATACTCACATTTGGAGTTAGAATATCAATTATGATTTTTATTTAATTAAAGCGATACTTTATCTTTTCATATTTTAAGTTTCATTGTAAGTTTCTAATATTATTTTAACAGCGATACTGCCTTAACGGGGTGCAAGTCCTACCGTTACCACTAAACTGTTTTACTGATCGGATCCTGAATAATTAGTAATAACTAAATAAACGCAACCAAGAGTGTCATATACTCAGGCCTTTTATAGATCTATTATTTTTTAAGAAAATCATTTTTCAACAATTATTATATTACATCTATGCGTTATAGTTCAGGAAAAGCCGCGACGGGGGATGCTAATTTATAAATAAAGTAAGTAATTAAACCTATTTAAATATATTTAAAAAATTATATAAGAAAATTATCAGGTAAATTAACAGACAGAATGAATGATGAGTGTAACATTGTCGATTCATGTTGAAGCGTTGTAATGTGTAAAATATTATAAGGTCGACCTATTTGTTCGATAAAATAATTTTGATAAGACACCCACCAGAAACGAGTTTGTTCTAAGTAGGCGGCTTGTATTTCGCATCTATAACATATCTATCTGTTTCTACTTATGTCTGACCTAATCCGACTAGTTTCTACTTTTATGTAAATAAATCGATTTAGTTCCTTTGTATCTTGGACTTTCTAAAATACATTATGATGTCAACCCTGATTTTCTTCACTTCTCCAGGTCAGAACAAGATATAAGTATTACAATAAACAAAGATTAAAAATATATAAGCGAATCAATAAGAGTATTAACTCTTCGTCTTCGTCTTCGAAGTATGCGAATTCAGAGCCAGCCAGCAATATTTGTGATAAATTAATTTTCTGATGATTCGACAACATTGTCCAATTAGATAATTCGTCGAATGTCACGGCTCATTCAACCCCGTATCCGGCGAAACAATTGGTTAAATAAGATTGATTAGATCTTTATTTGCATTGATTGCAGCGAGATTGGTGTTACATGTATAACCTGAATGGAGCATTGCACCAAACCGGCGAAGCTCTCAAACGTATATATGTATATATATATACACATACTTACGCATAGACAGACTCGCGCCGCTCGTGCCTCTCCACCTTATATCTTAGAAACGAACGTAAAGGTAATTGCATAATTTAGTACACAGCATTAAACGCTCGCGCTCATCGTCTCTCTCTCTCTCTCTCTCTCTCTCTCTCTCTCTCTCTCTCTCTCTCTCGCCTCTTTCCTATATCCTACTCGTATACACGAAATAGCCTCGGCAGTGCCGACGAGCTTCTTCACTGGCACTTTTTGCCCCATCCGGTTCGCAGAGTTATACGACTCATGTATGAACACGTCCTTATTTATTTCCTCGGGCGTTTCGACGCGTATCGACTGCAAAAAGGAATTTTATTGCATATTACCTTATTTACAAATTGTTAAAAGCAATTATCCGCGTGATTTTTCCGTTCCCTTGTCATTTACAAACAAATTAACATTTCGGAGGGACTGAAATGTTTTATAAAAAAAAAAAAGAATCAATATTATCGCGGTACAATGATACGACAGTTTGCAAAGTCCAAAGTATCCGTATTGCGAGGCTCGCGACGATAATTCATAATTAGAAGGCAATTATAAAATTGAGCGTGCGGGTAAGCGAATAAATCGCATGTGCGGCGCGTAATCCAGCAATAGCTCAGTGCGTGCTCGCGCGCCTGCAATAAAAGTACAATGGCCGGTAGCCGCCTTTTATCCAAAAGCACGCGAATCCTACACATAAATAACGCTTATAACGCGCGAGATACACTGGTATCCCTCCCTCCTTTTACTCTCTCAACCACTGGCGGCCACTTAGCATAAATAAAAAGTCGAATTAACAGAAAGCCCGCGTGCTTTGTGGGATATAAATACAGCGTCGCAGCAGCAGCAGCAGCCGGTAAAATTCATAATCGCCGGTACACATACCGGAAAAAGAGACGCTCAAGAAGGCATATAGAAGACATGCGTAAGCCACACGCGCTCGACGAATCCTGTACATATATAAAATGTGCACATATGCCGATCCATTCCGCCTCTGTTGCCTTCCTTCCTTCCTTCCTTTTTCTCGAGCGCCGCGCCGCTCTTCGAAGACTCGACCCAATCGTATCTTTACTATTGCGCGCGTCCGAGTCTATACGTACACATATACCGGAGAGTATATAGCCGGCTCACGCAGCTCTCGACGCATTCGCTTTCGCGCGCGCGCGAACGAACGAACGAGCGAGTATGCAAGTACCGAGTGAGTTATGACCCTCGCGCAGATATATCAACTGCTTCATTTCCGCACGCGCGCGCGCGAGTCAAAGCGACTAGTCTCTCTCTCTTCTCTCGCGTTCTCTCTCTCTCCCTCTGTGTGTGTGTGGAGCTGCTCTATCCCCACTGGGCATGTATGTACGTGTGAAAGCCTGGTGTCGTTGCTCGCGTTAAAAGACAGAGAGGGAAAGTGCGAAAGAGAGAGAGAGTGAGAAGCGGCGATGGTCAACCTATTTTGCGCTATATATATATATATGTATGTATGCATGTCCTGTACACGCAGAAAATGGACTGGCTGCTGCTGATGCTTTTGTTCTGTTTCGAGCAGGATCTCTTTCAAGGCCGAACGTCAACTTGTCAAAGGAGGTAAAAAGTAATAAAAGCTTAGAGGAGATGAGCGGCCTTTGCGTTATCGCGTTCCGCTGGGGAATTCACTAAAAAAATAGATAAAAAGGAGAGAATAATAATCGGGAGCAGTGGTGCGGATCGATTGAGAAGTAAATTGACAAGAAAAAAAATCCGTACCTGAGGAGGTATAGAGTGATACCGATTGCGCTCAGGTATTCGTATATGTACATATATTAATAGCGCTTTTCGTTCTCTTTGGGAATTCGTTCGGAAAATAGGAGGTGAACAATCCAGAGCAGTAGTGCGGATCATTGATGAAGCAAATTGATAGAAACGAATCGCCACGAATAAAAGGAGTAAGAGCAATACTGACCATTTGATATTCGTATTATTTATATTTCATAAACATTGTATTTATAAACTCACGCGAGGAAAAGGTACAGTTGATTGATAATCTTTGCAACTCACCTGCAACAAACAGAAATATCACAAACATTAAATAGTGCATAAATGAATTAGCACAATTTTTATTATTAATAATAATCATTATATTAAAAAAAAAACATTTCTCCTGTCATTATACAATATACCTAAAATTACAAATCTTCGGTAAAGTACAAATTTATAAATGTTTAACCTTTACTATTTCCTTTATATTAGAAGAATCATCCACACAAAATCCTTAAAAGCTATTGCAGATCCACCTAATACCAAGAGGCCAGAAACTATTCCCGGTAAAGCACCCCTATTACAGCCTAATCCATAACACACTTTTACGCCGCATCGAATCCATCCTATGGAAGCGAAAAACTATTACACGCTCTTTAAAAAGAAAAAGACGAGCTCCGGGCAAGACCAAGAAAACAGATCTCTCTCGGCGAGCAGCAGCAGAAGCAGCAGCAGCATCATCGCGGCCGCCGCACAGTCGAATTACCCGTAGCTGCGAATTCGATCAAGCCTTACGACCTACGCTTTTCAAAATGGCCTTCGTGCGCGAAATGACGGTCATCCAATTATCGTTTATCTCAAGTATCGATCACTTGGGAAACGATCGCTCGCGCGCGTGGCGGCGGCGGCGGCGGCCCCCCTCCGGCTAATGAGCCAAGTCCAAATTCTTAACGGAGTGTAAATCAATTCCGCTTTTGTGCACCTTTTAAATTCGCGCAATACATATATACGTATATGTATAGCAGGTTATATTGTGATGCGCCGCGCGTTATCTCGTGCAAAGGTGTGTGCGAGTGTCCGTTAATTCCTGTTTGCGGGGATTAATACGATTTCCGCGCACTCATCGCGTAGGAGCCATTGATACGAAGATATTCTGGAGAAATCTCAGTTTGATTTCATTCGTCGTTTGCCCAGCTTTATCAAATTCATAATTTTGATTGGGAAACGTATTTTTGGCCAATATGTAAGATAATTCGCGCAAAACTCTATATTAACAGATCATAAGAGGTGTTATTTTCCTGGTAGTGAGGTCAAAACTATAAAATTTTCGAAACTACTAGATCTATTTCGAATATTCTACAATCCACGCCTATATAAAAAAAAAAAAAATAACAAAGTCAAACGAGGCCGTTATATATAGCACATGGAGTCACGAGGTGCATGATTAACGAGGTCGCAGTTCTAGTGTCCTGGCGGCCGACGTCACAACTCATGTTCCCGGAAAACAGCGTGAATCGTGGTACCGGCAATCATTTTCCCATCGGCGCTATTCATCACCCCACAAGATTCCGGAGGCTTCCGGCTGGGCTACATATATACGCGTGTGCTTTCCTCGTGATTTACGGTGGAGCGCGTTCTCGAAAGTGAAGGCGAAAACCTTTTCGCTAGCTAAGACAGCACCGTACGCGCCTAACCTAAAAATCTCTTACTCGGAAACTCTAATTATTGTTAAACGATCAAAAGAATGTTTATAAGTATGACGATATAATATGTTCTCCTTGGATATTATAACTTCCTCGTGTGTGCGCGATTTTGTCCTCTATACCGAGAAGACACTATTAAATCAAATATATATATAAAGATTAAGAAGATTAATGTGTTTTGACAAAACGATATTCGTCCACATACTTACCCGCTTCAATAAAATTCAATTTTAATCTTCTCAACTCTAATATATTCCCCGGTGCGTTTCCTCTCAAAAAGTACCATATCATTCGCTCGGCTCGCGCGGGAATACGTACCGAGTTTATTTTAAACGGCCGGACAGAAAAAAAAAAAAATACGGAATCGCCGCGCATAATTGCCCAGAGAACAATGTGCGTTCATATTTATTGCACAACTTATGTACTGGCAGTGCGCGCGGACCGCGAGAAAAATTATTTACGTACTCGTTGCTCGAGCCGCGCGCATTTAAATATATCGTCGCTCCTCTTATTAACTTTCATTCTCAATTCGCATTCTTTACGATCCATTTGTTAACGCGCCAAGGGCGAGGAAGCTGGCTCTTCGCACTATCTCTCTCTCTCTCTCTCTCTCTCTCTCGTGCGCGCGCCAACGTATTACACCGTTACGCATTATGCGATGCATCCGCTAAGCCGGCAGCATTATTGCAAATTTAAATTCAACTAATTAAGTCTAAATTAAGCGGCATTCACTTAAATCGTAATGTCCCCTTAAGAGAAGCTTTAACACTTGTGTGCGCGCGCTTCGACTCCTTGCATGCAAACGATACATATACACACACACTATGCGAACGCAACGAACTGCAACTTCCATGCGTTGCAAACATCGCGAGCTACAATCGCGTGGCTCCGATATTCACACGTTCTTACCATTTTTTTTACACACACACACACAGTCCGTTTCATTATAAAGACGCTTGTGATTATGCGTATATATACATACAGTAAGCCGAGCCGAAATATCGCGGGCATATCAAGGTGTGCTTCAGCAGCAGCAGCAGCAGCGATCAGAGGCGTAAGTCCCCGCTGCAGAAGTAAGGAGCAAAAAAGAAAAAGAAAAGAGAAAAGAGAGTCGGCACTGCGATGCTAATTTTATTTTTCACACCCCGGCCCAGCATTGCGGCCGCGGTAGGATGTATGGGGGCCCCCGTCGTATTTAAAAATTTGCATAATGGCTCTTTGACATGTTTATGTACACAGAGAGGCCCGAGAGCTCTGCAACTCTCTCTCTCTCTCTCTCTCTCTCTCGGAGCCTCTCCTCTACCTACGTGGAAGGTGAACGAGCGCGAATTGTTGCACGAAATATAAGGAGCGCAAGGCGGCTGGGGGCAGACGCACACACTCACACACACGCATATGTACACAGACCGAGGCCCGGGGATTAAAAGTTTCTGCGCTTGCATTGTGCCCGGGAGATCGTAAATACGCGATTTGTCCGGGACCAGAGCTCTGCGCTGCTGCTGCTGCTGCTACACGCGCGAGGCTTTAATATTATCCGGGGCCTACTTGGCATTTCTTCGATATCTCTCTCTCTCTCGCTCTTGCTGCTGCTGCCGCCTTCTTTCTCTCTTTTTTCTGTCTACGTTATTTCCGATTCTCTCTTTCTTATGCCGGGGCTTTTTTGCTCGTGCTAAGTTTCTTTATGTTCATACTGATTCTTTTCTTTTTTTTTTTACTTAGGTTCCGAGGCTTGTTGCACGTATTGGTTTGTACGTATAGACGAGGTCTCGTGTGTATATGTGTGCGCGCGCCGAGTTGATTCGCGCACACTTTTTTCCTCGGTCTTTTCTCAACTCATTTTCATTCGCGAAAGAGAAAATCACGATCGCCTGTTCTCTTAATTCATTAAGTCCATGACGTGTACTTTGGATTTTTTACGAAATGTGATGAGCTCAACGATGTACACAATGAATGGTAATTGGTATTAAAGTGCGTTCGAATGATTTCAGTGGTCTAGTAGGAGTATTAATTAATGATACGATGAAGAAATGTTTGAGGTTTATTTTTCGAATGAAATGCATGCAATTACTCTGTTAATTATGCTGCAATATTGTGTACGTTATTGAAGTATCATTGCTATCAAAACTTATTAAACGAATATTCTCGACTACATTATCAGTTTCGTGTTATTGTTAATGTAACAATCGCTTTTATATGATTAGAATTCGTGATAATCCGTGGACTGTCAATATAAACAATACCTTCAATTTATTTGTATAATATGAAAATAAATTTACAAATATACAAATAAAATTTATTATTTTATTTGTATACAATAATTTACATTAATTAAGAAATATACAAAGAATTTATTTGTATATTTGTATACCTTCATTATACCTTTCTTTGTTGCTATACTTTTCTTTTTATTCAATGATACTGCGAACCACCAACAATCCCATTTTCAAGAATCATTTATATTTAAGACAAGTGTACATTTCATTTCTTTGAAAACCAGATCGAATTAATCCCAGCAAAAGTTTATTTTCAATTCCGCGAATGCATATTGCTTTACTTTTGATATTCTGAAAAAGTGAGTTTTTTTCACAAGGTGTGCAGAGAGAAAGAAGAAAAAAAATTGGAGCAACGAGCTTTAGCCAGGTAAAGCGTAAGCTTTCTCAGAACCAGATTTTCCCGAAGATTAAGCATTTCATCGCTATCAAAAGGGCGATTTCGTATAGTGCTACAGGTTTTATAAGTGAGTACTTAGGGAAAATGCGTTCTTTTTTATATAACGTATTCGAGGCATATGAGGATAATGAAAAAGACCTTTCAACTGTCGGTGGGATTTATTGCACGTAAGAAGGGATTAAGTCTTAAGTTTTTTTTTATAGTTTGCATAGGCAGAGTTAACGTGTGTGGGCGGGTAATGAGTGATTTCGATTTATTTCAGGATCAACGGGCGGATCAAAAGAGCTGGATTATTTTTAAAGAGCTTTGTCTAAGTCTGGCCAGAAGCACGAGGCAATTTCAATTATTGCATTTTAATTCTAAAAGCTGTATGAAAGTGGAATGAAGAGCTGGTAGAGCTTTCATGAATATATTTATTTTTAGTGTCTTCCTCGTTTTTTTTTTTTATTTTAACGAACCCATTAAAAATGGCTTCATTTTTTAGCATTGCAATAAATTGCGCATACGCGAAGTAGTTAAAATTAATCAAATAAAGTCCCTGCACTAGCGAAATATAGTTTGAAATTTCGCAAAAGTACGAGCGATTGCACAACGCAACAGCAGCATCGGCGTACTTTATTCGACCGATCGGAGGTAATGATTCTCGGCCGAAGCGAGAGAGCCAAATTATTCACCCGACTTTCTTTTTAAATGCCCGCGTGGAGGTTTCACAAGAAACAAGCGGCGAGAGGTCGAAGTGCACACGGCCGTCGAGTTCTCGATTTCGCGGCATATAATAAGCCGGTCCAACCGCGCGAAGAAGAGTCAAGGCGAAGCATTACGAAATCTCCCAAAGGTTTGCAGGCAGGAGTCCCAGAAGAAACTGCGCAACCAAAGTGCATCTCAGTGCGGTGCGCTGGAGCCATGGGGCGCGCAAGCGCAAGCGCGGATCTCGAGTCCCATCGATCATCGACGTGTGTAATTCGCATATCGGCGGGGGCGATCGATCCGATTACTCGGGAGTCTCTTCGCGCTCCATATATATATATATATATATATATATATATACGTTCATCGCGTGTTGTATATATATATTCAGAAGAGCTGCTTGGCCCCGTAGGCGTGCGACACAGAACTCGCAACTTACGAGAGGGAGAGAGAGAGAGAGTAGCTCTTCCTCTCTCGCCTTGACGATATAATACCTTTCCGGCCGCGTGCGTGTAGTGAGGGACGATGATTTGCGCAACGGAAAGCGATACATGTCTCTCTCTCTCTCTTTCTTCTTTTAGCTCATCTCCAGCTCACTCATATTCACCGTGGATATATATTTCTTTTTATTTCGTCTCGCGTGGTTTTTCGAACCCGATCGACCTTTTATACATATATACACGAAGGTTCTGCTATACGATTGAATTTAGTGTATACATGTATAGGTGGCCCACACGCGTAGGATGATCGCGCGAACGAGCGATGACGACTGCGATAATCGGATGCGATCTCTCGCCGCGCATGCGATGCTCCAACGCTTTCTCCCCGCTGCTGCTGCTGCTGCTGATGGTGTACCGACGACGACGACGACGACGACGAGGCGATGCGCGAACGATCATCCGCGAGACTCATCGACAAGCTGTACCTATAACCTTTGTTTCCCTGTGCGGGAAAAAGGCGCGAAGAAAGTGCACCGCGGAGTGAACGCGAGCGATATGATGATGAGTAAGCAGCGGAAGTAAACAACACCGGAATATTTGCTCGTTGGGTTATGGTTATCGAACATCGAGTCGGGGGTGTATATACTCGAGTGATGCGGAGGAATAATTTATTTTTCTCTCTCTTCTTATACTTGCAGTGCAGTTTATAATGCCTTTGCGGATAATTTTGAGCTTGCTAATGTTTTAATGATACAGAACATTGGCTCTAATGAAGTCGGAGATGATTGATTGCCGTGAGCTGGTGACTTAATTGTTTCTAAAGGAACAGTCATTTGCCAATTCGTTCTGTGATTTTCTTTTAAGCTGAGAAAAGTATTTCAGTTGGTATACGCGTATTACCTTGTTCAAAAATTCGCTCACACAAATATCAAGTAAAATGAATTCAAAGTTTGAACAGGACGAACGATCGCTTATCAAAAACGCGTACGCGCGAACGCGAGCGTAAATGTTTAACGAAAATCCTCCCCTTTTAGCATCGAAATTACAGAAATATAATACACCTGTAAGTATATCCAAACTCCACGGCGCCGCTTCACTTTCTCGTTTCAACAAACGCATACAAGCACAGTTCAAAATCCGTGTATAAAACCTGAACAAACATGTGTTTTACAACAAAAGGTTATAATGAAAGGGTTAAGCTCTTGCTGCCGAGGAGAAGCCAAGAGTCAGAGAGTCAGAGAGTCAGAGAGTCAGAGAGTCAGAGAGAGAGAGAGAGAGAGAGAGAGAGAGAGAGAGAGAGAGAGGGAGAGAGTCCATTAAACGCAAATGAGTAATTTTTCTGAATTACAATCATCCGTCTTTATACACGAAAAACGTTTAAAAAGCTCCATCTCTCTTTCTCCACACGGCATTATCCCGTGCTTGCCCTCACCCCTCGAAAGCCGGCGGCGGCGTCGGCAGCGGCGGCGGAGTACGAAGGCCAATTTCTAGAATTACTGCGAAAAGCCGCGGCGAGAGAGAGAGAGAGAGAGAGAGCGAAAGAAAGGTAAAAAAAGAGATGAGGCTCTGCACAAATATTCATTAAAATGAGGGATCGAAGAAGAGCTTTTAGCTTGATACGGAGGCTACTTTCGCGTATGTGTAACCCGTGCGCTCGAGGGGCAAACACACTTACGCAACTCTTTCGTTGTAGATATATATATATATAGTATACATATATGTACATACGTATATAGATTGGCTGGCAGTTCTCAGGAGGAATGATAAATGAGCACGATCCCTTCTGTATCTCGAGAGTGAGAGCAGCCCGATTTCGACGTGCATATACACGACGTTCGAGGTCGCCAAAAATTTTCGGCCGTCGATGTGTGTATATGTATACCTATATAT